>OX451736.1:943251644-943559408 GCA_948472305.1 Vicia faba
TGAAAAGGAAAGGTGCTAGCACCCTTTTCATCCATGGTTTTCCATGGGCTCTTAGTTACTTGCTTAGATCACTTGCTTTTCTTTGCTTTGTTTGAAATGGTGCTTGGTGTGGTTTTGAAAGTATTTTAAAAAAAGAGGCCATCGTTTAGGCAATCTTTGTAATGATCCTCGTTCGTAAGAATGTATACAAAGATGTTTGTCTTTTGAAAAATGTTTCAATGTTTTGAAAGATGTTTGGAAATGTGTTAAAAATGTGTGTGTGTTTTTGAAAATAGCAAGGATTGTTTTTAAAGGAGCAAGTAACTTAGAACTATCTACCTACTCAATTGTCTTTCTTGTGCATTTTTATTCCTTTGACATTGTTGATTTACCATTGATTTGGTAAACAACCCTATCTTTGGATGTTAAACGGGACAGGTGTGGGTCATCGTATGACCATGATAACAATGGTGCTAAGTATCTTTAGCATTTTGAGGGACCAAGATCATTTGTTTAGGCAACCTTTTGATAGCGTCATCGAGAGACTATGATCTTATTTGTTTGTTTTGTTTTGCCAAGATACTTTGCATGCATACCATGGCCATTTTGTTTAGGCAACCAAGTGGGTGAAACCCTAAAGGTGCTTGTGTGCAATGTGTGTCATTTTACATGCCCTTGATTGTCTTGTATTAGGTAATTTTATTTGTTTGATTTTTGTCTTATCATGCAAAACCCTAATTTACTACACAAGTATAAATGCGATAAATTGCGTAAAGTAAACTAAACTATTACAACAATTATTATGGAAAGGGGGATACAAGTTTTTGAATGGGGATATTTGCACAAAATAAAACCCTAAAATACTGTTACAACCCAATTGAATAATGTGCAAAAATAAATAAATATACAAATATTTAAATATGCAATAAAAATGTAATCATGCAAAAATGTTTTGTATTTATTTTATGTATGAGAAAAATAAATTATTTGAGCCCTAAAAAAGAGAAAAAATAATATTGTTATTTTTAAAAGGGGAAACCCTAATTTTGATCAAAAGAAAATATATGTTCTATATTTATTTTATTTTGTTCATTTTTTGTACAAGAAATAATAAATAATATTATTAACAAATATTAAAAATTAAAATATGTATGAAAATAATATTTTATGTGTGAAATAATAAAATAAAAAATGTATGGTATTTATTAAATGTATTTACAATTGTTTAAGAAAATAAAGTTCTATTTATTCTAATAAATCATTTTCTATGTAAAAATAAAATAAAAAATAAAATAAAATGCAAAAAAATAAAGAAAATATTTTTCAAGATTTTTTATGTTTAGAAAAATAAATAAAAGCAATAATTATAAAAATGAAAAGAAAATATGAAAAATATACAAAATATGCAAAGAGGGTGCAAATAGTTGTCAGGGGGGTGTGGAAAACAAAACAGAAGGCCCAATGCGCCAAGGCCCAGATCATCAGCTTCGTCCTTGTCCTTGGCTTCTTCCCTGCACACGCGTTTCTGCCTTCAAACTGTATCTTGCTATAGCTTGCATAAAATCAAAAACTCATAACACAAAAAATGTAGCTTGTAACCTCACGATTCCAATGATATAAAATTCATAACCTAATTCTAAAAGATCAGGGAGAATTTTATAACCCCTAATTTCTTAGCTAATTTTTTCAGCATGTTCAACATTCAAATTCTCTCAGCTCAGTTAATATAAATGACAACTATGCATATGTACAACTTCACCATGCTAGAGACTACATTTTTGCTTCACAAATCGTGGCTTGAGGATGCTTAAATAGAGAGATAGAGTTTTGAAAAATACCTCCTTCAGCTGGATTTGGATATGGCAATGTGGGGACTTTGAGTGAGGCCTAAGGATCGTGTGAGCTTCCTTGAAGTTCCCTCAAGCTATTCCAATGCTTAGCTGGCTTTGTGGATGGCTGAAACTCCCTGTAGAAGTCAAGCTGCAACCTCCAAGTTTGAAAATGGAAATGGTTGAAACAGAGCTCACAGTTACAGGATGAATGCTTGGATAACTTGGATATGATGTGGATAAAGTGTTTCAAGTGTCAAGAGGCAAAACGCACGAGCAAAATATGACTTGGCTTTGGTTTTGCAGAACTGCTATGCTTTGGACAGAAAAATGGAGTTTTTGAGTTTTGGAATGTTTTAGATCATAAGCATTCGTGTCTAGCCTTGTGATAAGTTTGTCAAGAAGTCTAGAATGATACCAAGTTCACCCTTTATCAGATGTACATGTTCTTTGGACTTTTGCAACTTTTCTTGCTTTTGAAGAAAAGTGAAGTGACTTAAGCCAACATGTTTGTACTAGCTTGCTTGCTAGCTGCAGAGAGTTGGTACAAGTTGCTTGATATCTGTGGAAAATGCTTGCACAAAAGGAACAAGTCCAAGGCTCAAGGCTGATAAAGTTTGCAAAAGCTTGCTTTATGAAAATGGCAATGTGCCCTTTATGCCATTTATGGATTTATTTCTTGTACAATGCTCCAAAAGACAAAATAAAGCCATTATCCACTGAGTTTGCATTTAATTATGGAGTGTAGATGGAGTTTAGGACCTGTAATGCAAGGTACAAGCATGCTTGATCAGATTTGCAACTTGGTGCATTATGAAAATGGCTTGAACAAAAGTGACAAAATGCCAATTTCTCTTCTTTGATTCTTCCTAACCACAAATGATCTTGGAGAGTTCTTGGACATTTTGGAAAGCTTGCAACATGCTCTACAATCCATATTTGAAATTCATTTTGATATACCTCTTGGAACTAGGTGAAAAATTTCCATGAAGTTAGGTCAAAAACCTGCCTAAATTAGGGCAAATTTTCACTAAGTTATTTAGTTCATGGACCCCTATTCACAAATTCATAACTTGAGATCCAAGCATCTTTTTGGAAAACTTTGTGAATAAAAGTTGTATATTTCATGGAGGACTACAACTTTCATGTTGGAAGTTTTCTTTGAATCAAATTGCATCATGGTGAAAAAGTGGTGAAAAGTTGGGGAAAAATAAGAAAATTTCCATACTAAGAAAAATTCTAAGTTATGAAAATTTTCAAATTCAAAACCCTAATTTTCAAAATTGGTTTTCTTGATCAACAAGTTTCATATTTTGACATATCTTGATGAATTATGACCTTTGGCACTTGATTTTGACCAAAAAGTCAAAGTTTGACTTTTCAGTGTATAGTTAATTTTTGATCAGTTAACTTCAAAATTCATATGTCAATCCAATGAACTTGTGATCTTTTGAACCATGTAATTAGGTCAAGATGATGCTATTGAGTCCTTGAAATCATGCTTGAACCCAATTGGTCATTGGCTAGGTAAAAAAATCAGAAATTGCCCTTTCTCAGTCAAAACCCTAATTTTGACCATTTTGCCCTTTTGATGATTTGATCAAATTTCTTGAGGAGTTGTGATCCAAACTTGATCAAATGGTACATATGAGTCTAAAATGTTGTTGTCGATCAAAAATTATGAAGTTTGACTGTAAATTGGCCATAGTTGACTTTTTCCCCAATACAGCTGATTTTTTAGGTCAATTATCCAATTGACTGGGCAAAAATGTGATTCAAGGCTTGAAACTTAACATGAGCAATCTTAGGGGTCCAAGATGGTGTATGAAAGTCACATGAAGCATTGAAGGTCCAAAAATCCTTGTGCAAACTCAAACCCTAATTTCAGGTTATCAGTGCAAGATGAGGTCTTGAGCTGACCAAACCCTAATCTTGTCTTGAGTCCAAGAAGTCTTGTGAGAAAAATCTTGATAAATGAGAGGGAAAATTTTGGAGTACAACAACCGGGATACCCTTTTTTGCCCAAGCCGCCCTTTCAGGTTTTCAGCGTGCCGGGTGTACAGATTTTTTGTATTTTATCCCTAATTTTTGCCCGAACCTTTTGGTTCGCCGGGATGCCCTAATTTTTTGCCTAGGTCAGTCGACCTAGCGGGTCCTTGCTTATGCGTAGTATCTTTTAACTATGTATGTATTTACAGGGTGTGGAATGTCGTCACCATCCATGGTGGTCAAGATCATTTCTCCACCAGAGAATATGTTTTTGATCACAAACGGTCCTTCGTATGTAGGAGTCCATTTTCCCCTGGGATCACCTTGTGGCAATATGTACGCTTGATTACCAAGTCACCGACCCGATATACCTGACGTTTGACCTTTTTGTTAAAGGCTTTGATCATACGTTTTTGGTACATCTGACCAAGACAGATAACTGCAAGCCTCTTCTCATCAATCAAGTTCAACTGGTCAAGTCGAGTCTGGATCCAATCTTCTTCGTTCAACCCCACACTCTTCATGATCCTTAGAGAGGGGATTTGGACCTCAATAGGTAAGACAGCCTCCATGTCGTATACCAGAGAATAGGGTGTTGCCCCAGTTGATGTACGAGCTGTGGTACAATACTCGTGGAGAGAAAATGGTAGCATCTCATGCCAGTCTTTGTATGTGACTGTCATTTTCTGTATGATCTTCTTAATGTTTTTGTTAGCAGCTTCTACAGTGCCATTCATCTTTGGCTGGTAAGGGGAAGAATTGTGATGCTGGATCTTGAATTGCTCGCACAAGACGGTGATCATAGTGTTGTTTAGATTCGTACCATTATCAGTGAGGATTCTCTCTGGGATACCGTACCGATAGATGAGATTCTGTTTGATGAATCAGGCGACAACATTCTTGGTAACAGAAGCGAAGGAGGCTGCCTCAACCCACTTTGTAAAATAGTCGATGGCCACTAAGATGAAGCGGTGTCCATTGGAGGTCGTTGGCTTGATTTCCCCAATCATATCGATTCCCCACATAGCAAAGGGCCAAGGAGCCATCAAGACATTCAGAGGAACTGGAGGGACGTGTACTTTATCAGCATAAATCTGACATTTATGGCAGGTCCGAGAGTGTTGATAGCAATCTGCCTCCATGGTAGACCAATAATAGCCCGTCCGTAGGATTTTCTTTGCCATCGTATGCCCACTGGAATAGGTTCCAAAGGTGCCTTCATGCAATTCATCCATGATCCTTCCAGCTTCAACTTTGTCTACGCACTGAAGTAATACAGAGTCATGATTGCGTTTGTACAAAATGCCGTTACTAAGGAAGAACTTAGCCGAGAATCTTCTTAAGAATTTCTTGTCATTAACTGAAGCTCCTTTCGGATACTCTTGAGACTCGAGATACCTCTTGACTTCATGAAACTAGGGTTGGTCCACTACTTCTTCAGTATCAATCTCGTGACAGTGTGCTGGTTCATCCATTCGTCCGATGGTGATCCAGGGAGCCTCGTTATCCCAATTAAGTTTAAACATAGACGACATTGTAACTAGTGCGTCTGCTAGCTGATTTTCTTCTCGCGGGAAATGCTCGAAGGTAATCTTCTCAAAATGTGGCAGCAATGTCAACACATGTTCTTTGTAAGGGACGAGGTTAGGGTGTTTGGTGTCCCATTCCCCTTTGATCTGACTGATGACCAAAGCGGAATCTCCGAACACAACCAAAGATTTGATCCCCAAATTTATGGCAGCTCTGAGACCAAAGATGCACGCTTCATATTCTTCCATGTTGTTTGTACAATCGAAGCAGAGTCTTGCAGTAAAAGGAGTATGACACCCTTCAGGAGATACGAGTACAACACCAATACCATTGCCAAGTGCGTTGGATGCCCTGTTGAAAAACAGAATCCATCGAGATCCTTGTTCAGGTCCGTCACATGGTCTGATCTCTTCACAATTGTTTACTGTTATGATATCCTCATCTGGGAATTCGAACTTCATGGATTGATAGTCTTCCACAGCTTGGTGAGCAAGGTGATCAGCCAGTACACTGCCCTTTATTACTTTCTGGGTAGTATATTGTATGTCATATTTCGTCAAGATCATCTGGCATCTTGCTATTCTCCCAGAGAGAGCAGGTTTCTAGAAGATGTATTTTATTGGATCCATTTTAGATATCAACAAGGTAGTATGGGTCAGCATATACTGTCTCAGCCGGCGAGCAACCCATGCCAGAGCTCAGTAAGTTTTCTCGATCAGTGAATATCTTGTTTCACAGTCGGTAAAAATTTTGCTTAGGTAATAAATAACATGCTCTTTTCGGCCAGACTCGTCATACTGTCCCATCACACCCCCCCATTGTGTTTTCTAAAACAGTCATATACAAGATCAATGGTCTTCCCTCGACGGGTGGTAACAACACGGGAGGCTCTTGTAAGTATTCTTTGATTTTGTCAAAAGCAATTTGGAATTCGTCATTCCATTTGACTACTTGATCTTTCCTCAATAAATTGAAGATTGGTTCACAAGTAGCTGTCAGGTGAGAAATGAATATGGAAATGTAATTCAAACGTCCCAAAAATCCTCTGACTTCCTTCTCAGTACGAGGAGAAGGCATCTCTTGTATTGCTTTAACTTTGGCAGGATCAACCTCGATACCTTTGTTGCTGACGACAAAGAGGCCATCTTCAGTGGAGGTCTGGTAATCTTCGGGACTTTAAGAGTAGACTTGGTTGCCGCGAATGTTTCCGGAACCTCCTCAAAGCTCTAACATAGAGTCTCAATGAATTCACCATCCATTTCAATATACCTGAAAGAGTTCAGGTGGCTAACCATATACTCCTCCTCCCCGTGAACTGTGGCAATTTTTCCTTTGATTGGATATTTTAGCATCTGATGCATGGTAGAAGTGACGGCACCAGCACCATGGATCCAGGGTCGACCCAATAAACAGGAGTAAGACGGGCGGATGTCCATCACATAGAAAGTTGAATCAAAAGTCTGAGTTCCAACTTTTATGGGGATATTAGCTTCTCCGTGCACTGTCCTCTTAGAACCATCAAAGGCCCTTACTATGATGTTGCTATGTTTTAAGGTGAGTCCCTCGCAGTCCAGTCGGTCGAGAGCATTTTTGGGCAAGACATTCAATGATGATCCGATATCTACCAGAACATGGGCAAGTATGGTGCCCCTGCATTCAATTGAAACATGCAAGGCATCATTGTGCTTCCTTCCCTTAGAAGTTAAATCAGCGTCAGAAAAGCCCAACCCGTTATCAGCAGTTAGACTGGCCACACAATTCTCAAATTGGTCGATGGAGGTCTCTTGGGGTACGTGGGCGGTCTTGGGAAACTTTACCAAGGCTTTGGCATGGGCCTCAGAACAAAAAAGTAAGGACAACAATGATATCTTCGAGGGGGTCTGCCCCAACTGTTCTACAATGTTGTAGTCACTTTTCTTGATTATCTTCAGTATCTCTTCTATTTCCTTTCTAGAAGCTTCAAGGATGATCTCAGGATGCTATCCCGCTTGGACAGGCTCATTCAAGACCTCTTTGCCCCTTGTCTCGGTGGCAGGGATAACAGTAGGAGTATCACTAGGAGTGTTGGTAGGAGTGGCAGTGGGAATGATCACAGGAATAACAACGATCTTTGGGGAAATCTCGGGTGAGAAGACTCTTCCACTTCGTGTTGTCTTACTGGTCCCAGTGATATTATCAATGTCAGGATCAACATCTCTCGCAACTTCGTCTTTGACAGCCAACTAATCTTGCTTGACGCCATAGTAATAGACATCAGCCCCATAGTCCCAGGGAATAACTTTATCTGAAGAGTATGATGTTGGTCTAGGCGTAGTGATGATTAGAGGTGCAAACCTTGGAACGGATGTAATCCTGACGGGTCTTTTGGTGGAGACCCCGGGAGGATTGTTGGAAATGGTGATTATCGAGACATCTTGATAAGAAGTTCTAATAAGAGGAATCTTTTCAAACAAGATTTATTTGCTAGTCATCAGGAACTGAACGCCTATCTTTAGTAACGAACAACCATTTGGTAGAGACTTGCATGAGTGACAAGTCTTATCACATCCCGGGAACAGACCGGCTAGCAACAGATTCTGTTTAATGGTCAACAGAAGAGTAGTTAAGTCATTCACGGAGGAGACGAAACGATCATCATCAATGGCGTTGACACCCTGACCATGTCTGGGCATTGGTGCCGTTACTACATTAGGCGTTTCTGGGGGATCAAACTCAATCTCCTTCGCATCGATAAGGTCTTGTACCTTATTCTTCAAGGCCCAACAGTCGTTTATATCATGCCCCGAGCTTTTAGAATGATAGGCACATCAAGCGTTCGGGTTGTAGCAAGGAGAAGCAGTATTGGGGTTCTTGGGATCTTCCTTTAAAGTTTCCAGATTGGTCTTCAAAAGGTGCGGAAAGACCTGGGACATGGTCATGTTGATCCGGGTGAACTGTCTCATGGGCGCTTCTGGCTTACGCTGATAATTTCGCTGTTGATTTGGCACAGGATTAGAAATCATAAAGGCCCCTACCGTCATGCGACATTCAGTTTTATTTTGATTCCTATGGTCATATGCAGCACTGACCTCCTTCTTTCTAACAAAGGGTTTCTTCATCATGCTCGATGATGCATCTCTTTGAATTTTGCCACTTTTTATACCGACTTCTGCCCGCTCACAAGTCATGATTAGTTCAGTAAATCCAGCCGAGGAACTTCCGATCAGGTGGTTGAAGAATGGACCTGACAAGGTGCCTAGGAACATATCCACTAATTCTCTGTCAGATAGAGGGGGTTAAACTCTGCCTGCGAGATCCCTCCATTTTTGGGCATAGGTTTTGAAACCTTCCCCTGCACCCATAGACATGCCTTGCAATTGCGTCTGAGTTGGAGCTAAATTAGCATTATACTGGTATTGTTTATAAAAGGCGACAGTCAAATCTTCCCAATTGCGAATATTGGTCCCTTCCAACTGATAGAACCAATCCAACTGCGTCCCTGACAAGCTCTCTTGGAAAAAATGAACCCATAGATTCTTATCAGCCGTATGGGGTTGAATCTTTCTGACGTATGACCTTAAATGTAGCTTCGGGCAAGAGACTCCATCATATTTAGCAAAGACGGGGACATTGAATTTTTGCGGGATGACAACCCCTGAGACAAGTCCTAACTCTTCAAAATCCAATTCGGGTACCTTCTGGACCTCCATATCATTCAAACGATCCTCTAGCTCTTTGTATTTATTATCAGCAGGAGGATATTGTTCCTAAGAGTAGTCACGTTCTTCCTCTTCTTCGGATGCTGGGTTGTTGTTCACTTGCTTGGTCCTGTCTTCTTGATTATCTCCTTTGTGATACGGTGGCCAGAACCGACTGTTAATACTGGTTTGCGATTTGTATTTGCAAATGTCGCAGTAAGTAAGAGTCGCCACGGAATTTTATTTTATCCAACAAGGAAAGGAAAAAAGCACAGAAAAATTCCTTTTTCAAGATATTTCTGAGTACGGGGGGTAGATTATAGAAAGGGAAGGTATTAGCACCCAATCTATATGTAGTTATCTACGAGCTCTTAGGTACTTGCTCATCATTTTCAAACTTGTTTTCTTTGTGTTTGTGTGATTTTAAAAGCTTTTCTTTTAACTTCGATTTAACTCTTGCTTCTGTCTTCAAGAGTGTAATGAAGTGTTTTGAAAACATTGTTTGTAAAGGAGTGTAAGTGTGAAAAAAGTTTGTTTTGTTTGAGCAAGTATTTAAGAGCTAATCTACCTACTCAAAAAAAGAATCGTTCTGTATTCGTTTCCTTTAGACAGTGCTATCCCACTATTAGTGAGTAGGTAGCACCGTCGTTGGAGTTTTGAGGGTCAATTCGAAAGGGACGTACGATCACTAAAGCAATGTTAGGACGTCTTAGTAATAACCCTAATGTCTTAGATCAATTATCTGAGGCAACAATATCTGAGGCAACCTTTCCTAAGCAACTTTGATCTTCGGAAAAAAGGACGACCACTAAAGCACCCTATACTCAATGACCGTTTACTGAAGGCAACCAAGTGGGAGTGTACCCTAGGAGTGCGCATGTGCGAGTGATTCAATTTCAGATTATTTATCTTTGCACATGTTAGGGTTATCTAACTATTTTAAAGTTTTTCACATACATTCTTGTCATGCATCCTAATATCATACATCTAACAGTTAAATATTTGCGGAATTTAAAATGCGGAAATTAAACTACGATATTACAAGGCTTCGGGTATTTACATAGCCAAAAACAAACCCTTTGAAAATAAAGCGATAAAAGTAAAGACCTAATTAACTATTACAACTCGTAGGCAGTTACATTAATATGGATAAAAATAATAATAAAGCACGCGATGAAATTAAGATCGGGAAGAAATTAGGGTTTTGACCCTTCTAACCTAATCAAAAGAAAAAATGTTTTTTGTTGTTTTTTAATATAAAAATAAATTGAATTAAAAAAAAATCCTAAGTCTATTCAATTTTAGTTTTTTTTAAGAAAATATTAAAATAATTAATTAATTAATTGACAAAATTAATTTGATGTAAAAACTAAACCTAATGTCTTTTGGGGTTTTTCTTCTTAATGTTAAGCAAAGCTTAGAAGGAGTAAAAGAAAGGAAACCCAATCTAAAGGCCGAAAGGACATGAAATAAAAGGAATGCACTCTGGGAATTAAGGCCTGGATCGAAGAGGCTTGGATTGCTCTTCGATTCAGAGGGCTGATCGAAGATGCCTGCGAGACTGCACGTCCGGGGCGTTCGATCTGGATGTGACATCCTTCGATCTGGAATTATGCAAGGAAGTTTGTTAGAAAAAACACAAAATATATGACATGGGTATTGAACCCAAGTCCTTTTCGATGCAACACATCTTCCTCACCAACCTGGTCGAATGATATTTATTGGTACAAATGAAACTACAATGTTACGTTAGAAACAAAAACATAGTATTTAACTTAAATATCGAATCTGCATGCTCAGTGGCCCCCTATGGTGTTAACCCATCGAAAACGAACTACAACTGTACAAATCGAAGGTAACCTCAGATCGTGCCCCAACAATGGCACGATCTCAATCCTGCCTTCTTGCTCACATGTAACACATTCAAACAAACATGAATATTAGTAGCAGTTTGTATATATGTTCAACATGAATTTAAATCATACTTAACAAGTTTGAGATCAAAGGCATAATTACCAACAGGGGGATTGTATGAGGGATGCTTCTGCGTGAATCCCAAGAACATGATTCAAATGTTAGTCTGGACGGAGACTGCATATAAAACCAGTTTGAGTTTGACAATATTTGGCAACTTTGTGGAATCTCATGGGGTAGGCAGTGTTTTCTTCTAAGGCAGCCTCCGTGCGTTTTTTCGTCCTTTTTTCTTTGTGAGCATGAGGTTTATATAGACAAAGGAATTTAGGTCAATATTTGTGTATCAAATATTGGCCCATTATGATGAAGAGATTTGATTTGATTTCTTCATAAAGACTTTCTATTTTTGATTCATTCACGTGCCAATCTGCTTTCATGCGTTACTGCCAGCCTGTTATGAGCTGTTTAGGCCTCCAACATGATAAAAATCGAAAGCAGACCTGCCCCTACAAGTCCACTTCCCTTCGAATTTGCTTTCTTCGATGGCTTCAAAGTCCGATTAGAATTACTTCAGCTTCGATTGCATAGCCCCTTCGATTGCCTCCCTCTGCTTCGATCTCCTGTCCTTTTGAAGAAAATTCCCTATTAGGCAATTTCAACCAGCTCTTGGCCTTGTGATGAGTCTAAGTTCCGATTCGAAGTATTCAGAACTTCCTTCATCAGAGCATCTTAGATTAAGGAAAACTCTATACTGAAATGCCACTCGAAGGTCATTTCATTCAGATGTTCCGATTGAGGGAAACTCTGAAGTTCCAGCCGAAGGACCTTTTGGAATGCTAATCAAGGGCCTTTGTCCATACCAATTGAAGGACCTTTATTAAAATGCCAATCGAAGGCCACTGCTACAATGCCAATCAAAAGATACTGGTTAAACTACCAATCGAATGCCACTGCTACAATGCCAATCGAAAGATACTTGTTAAGCTGCCAATCGAAGGACACTGTTACAATGCCAGTCGAAAGGTACTTGTTAAACTGCCAATCGAAGAGCCTTGTTAACAGGCCAATCGAAGGACCTCTGTCCATTCCAATCAAAGGGCGCTATGTAGATGCCAATCGAAAGGCGTTTTGGTGGTGCCAATCGAAAGGAATTTTATATATTCCAATCAAAGGATACTTAACCATCAATTGAAAAATTTCCTTGTCTTTAGGCAAAGGTTTATAACCACCTATGCAACAGAAAAATCTTGGAAAAACATGAGGGAAAATTTTGGGGTACAACAGCTGCCCCTGTTCAATCTTCTTAAACCTGAGGATGTCGATTGGCTTTCGTGCCTTTCGTGATCCGAAGGTGGAAGATGATTGAACACTAGAGTGCCTAGAAATTTGCACTCGCATGAAGTGGTATCCGTCTTGCGATGTCGAGAATGGGCTTACAGATGCCATTTGGAAATTGCTGACGAGGGGATGGGCTTAGAGATGCCATCTGAAGGAGTGTCGATCGCATAAGAGATTCCTTAGCGAGAGCTTGTATACCTATTGTTGAGGAAGATTCGGCTGGGGAATGCTGATCTCTGTCTTGAGAGAAATAGAAATTTAGGAGCTTCAGTCGTCCGTTATTCTACTGGGGTATCATCTTTGTTTTGGGAAAAGTTGAAATTTATGACCTTCGATCGTTCGTTATTCTTGTTGAGGAACCATCTCTGTTTAAATTTAGGACCTTCGGTCGTCTGTTATTCTTGTTGAGGAACCATCTTTGTTGACATTTAGGAACTTCGGTCGTCCGTTATTCATTTGAGGAATCATCTCTGTTGACATTTAGGAGCTTGGGTCGTCCGTTATTCATCTGGGGAATCATCTCTGCTGATATTTAGGAACTTCGATCGTCTGTTATTCAACTGAGGAATCATCTCTGTTGACATTTAGGAGCTTTGATCGTCCGTTATTCAACTGAGGAATCATCTCTGCTGAAATTTAGGAACTTCGGTCGTCCGTTATTCAACTGAGGAATCATTTATGTTGACATTTAGGAGCTTCGGTCGTCCGTTATTCAACTGAGGAATCATCTCTGCTGATATTTAGGAACTTCGATCGTCCGTTATTCAACTGAGGAATCATCTCTGTTGACATTTAGGAGCTTCGGTCGTCCGTTATTCAACTGAGGAATCATCTCTGCTGACATTTAGGAACTTCGATCGTCCGTTATTCAACTGAGGAATCATCTCTGCTAACATTTAGGAACTTCGGTCGTTCGTTATTCAACTGAGGAATCATCTCTTAGTCGAGGAGGTGAGAACGAAATACTATTTGGTCGTGGTCCAGGCTTCATAGCTTGAATTTTGTGAGAATTTGATTGTATCTTTCCTGAAAGGTAAATGTTAGTTGTATGTAATGCATGATATGTATCAGGCAATGATGTTCTCAAAATAAATGAGATCGTGATGTATGATGCGTATGCATGTCATGATGTATGGATGTGTAATTTTTTTATGATGTTTTCTAACTGGGGAAAATAAATCCCGGATCGCTGTTTGGGAGAATATGAAGAGTTTCGCTCGCTGGTGATAACAACCGAAGATGATTGGGAGAGTAATCTGCTGGAGAATAAACTGGTGAGAGAATGAATCTGTGGGGAAGAGATGCTCTGCTGAGGATTCTCTGATTTGGAGAAATAAACTCAGCTGGGGATGAATTATCGTTGCTGGTGATAATGAACCCTGTTGGGGATTGAGTTTCTGTTTGTGAAAGGAATGAACTCCGCTGGGGATGATTTTCCAGTTGTGACTTCACTGGGAATAATCTTTTAGACTCTACTGGGGACAATCTTCCAGAGTCTACTGGGGGTAATTCTCCAAACTCCACTGGGGATAATCTTCCAGTGCTGGTGATAGATAAACTCTGCTTGGGGAGAATATCACTGACTCATTCTCGGTTGCGAGCCTCGGCTGGGGAGAATTGTGTCCTGTTTGGGACAACTAACATCATTGTCTTTTTCTTACTCTGCGGGGAGTGAATGTTACTGGGATGCGTGCTGAGGATATGATGATGGCTTTGCATCGAGACTTTTCTGCCCCTGTATCTGCGGGAGAAGGTGCCTGCGGAGGCCTTGTAGATCGAGTATTATCCCAACCTATGAGGTGCTTGGTATCTTTCAATCGAAATGATAAGTTGTACGCTTTAATCCCTAACTTTTGCCTGAACTGTCTTTTCAGATTTTCAGTCCACTGGGATATCCTTTTTTGCCCAAGCCGCCCTTTCAGGTTTTCGGCTTGCCGGGTGTACATATCTTTTTTTTTGTTTTTATCCCTAATTTTTGCTCGAACCCTTTTGGTTCGCCGAGATTCCCTTATTTTTGCCTAGGCCAGTCGACCTAGCGGGTCTTTGATTATGCGTAGTATTTTCTGACTATGTCCACGCTCTCAGGGTGTAGGGAGTTGTCACTATCGGTAGTGTTGTGTTGCCACACTACCAGAAGATGTTCGTTTGATCATACAAGATTCGTTGCTGGAATTTATGTCCAATTCCCCAAGTGACTCAGACGGAGATTTGCCCCTGGCTATTTGGCATTTTTGAGAGATTCTTTGAATCTTGACTTGACTGCCCCTGATGATGGATAATGATCATGTTGTGCCCCTTGGTTGGAAGTATTTTCCACTTGAGGTGATCCTTTTTATTGAGAAGGTTTTTATTCACTAAATATTCATCGTGCGAGTTTCTCTGCTGTTGAACAAATAGTCATATGCAAACAACGTTATTTTAAGAATGCAAAGCTTATGTCTGTCTTGAAATTTTTGAAAATGCGTTTTTAGTAAAACAAGCAAATTTTGTAAAATGTGATGTTGACTCAGGATGTACAGCAAGTCCTACAGGAGTCAGGATACCTTTCGTAACAGTATGCTTTCAAACTAACCCATGCTTCAGCTAGGACTTTTAAGGGTTATAACGTGGCCTGGTTCACGGTTTAAGAAACAAAGGATAAAGGCTCAAAATTTATTTGTGCCCGCCCGCTCTTCGTGATGTTCTTCAGTCCTAAACTCAGCTAATTATGCATTTAGATCTCGTTTGAGTCTTTGCTCTGATATTCCAGTGATGGTTCGGATACTGAGTAGGCAGTTATTTCCTTTTTTTTGTTTAGGGTTTGTAGGATCTCTTTCCTTTTGATTTTTATTATCCCTGTCTTTTGCCTGAACTATTTCTTTTTGTGATTACAGTCAGCGGGATGCCCCAGTTTTTTTCTTAAGTCTCCTTCATAGGTTTTGACTTAATGGGCTTTTATTTTTGAGAGATAATGATTGCCTGTCTTGACGATTATAGGGAACCATCACCGTCTTTTGTTTCAGAAGGACGTCTTTGATGCCATTCATTGTGCACCTGGATTAACTGAGAAAACCACCCTGCCCCAGGTTGTGATTAAGGGTTTTAATTTGTGAAAAGAAAAAACTCCAACTTCTTTGGCTCAAAGGGTTTGACTAGGGATTATCTTCCTTATAACTCCACTATTTAGGATTTGAAACAACGTATGTACATCGTCAGCGGGGTCTGTTCAAAAGCATACTGTAGAGATTTTGATATCATTTTCGTCATCCTCCCTCTAAGGCTTAGAGTTTTTAATCGAGAGTTGAATATCACAAAAGGAAATAAGAACACATTTTTGAAATAGTGAATACGAATGAATTGATTCAAGACAAACATATGCAATGCATTGATAAAGTAACAGAGTTTGACATGAATAGATGTTCGAACAATCAAAAGAAAATTGAAAATTGAAAATTCTAATGAACAAAAGCCTCTCTTGTCAGAACTTGTCACTTCAAATGGTGAGCCTTGGAGGATTGATAGAAACATTCTAGTTGACCATCTTGTGTGAATTCCAATGCTCCTTCTTCAATCAGGTCTTGAATTTTTTTCTTCAATGCCCAACAGTCATCGGTATCATGCCCCGGGCTTTTGGAATGGTATGCACACCTTGCATCAGGATTGTAGTTTGGGGAGGCTATGTTGGGATTCTGAGGAGGGTCCCTTAACATAACCAACTTGGCCTTCAACATGCGTTGTAATGCTTGAGCCAATGACATGTTTATTTTGGTGAAGCATCTTTCAGATGTATTCTTCTTATGCTGATTTCCCTGTTGTTTTTGGCAAGGTTGTTGTTGGACCCATGAGGTAGTAGCAACTTGGAGAGGTCCATTCTTCACCAAACCAAACCCTTATCTTCTTGGAGGCTGATCAGTGACTTGGCCCCCGGCCTCGACTGTTTTCTTCATACTGTTGTATTTGTCTTGATGAAGCTGGTTGATAATGGTTCTCAATTCTTCTTGTTCCCGGGATAAGCCTTGGATAAGAGCCATCTGCCCCAACATCTGGGTTCTTATTGCATCTACCTCAACTTGCAGTTGTTCCATCCGTTTGTCCTTATTGTCTTCAGGACTTTTCTTGACCAAGTTCCCAATGAGGAGTGTTTTCAACTCTTCCTGCCCCTTGGATAGTGTGATCGGTGGATCTGGAACTGACTGTTTAACGCTGGTTCGCGAAATGTCGCGGAAGCAAGAGTCGCCACCGTCTTTTATTTTCTCCAATTTGGAAGGACAAAAGCACAGAAAAATTCCCTTAAAGAGATTGCTCTCGGTTCGGGAGGTAGGTTATAGAAAGGGAAGGTGTTAGCACCCTTTCTATCCATGGTTATCCATGGGCTCTTAGGTACTTGCTCAATGTGTTTTCAAATGTTTGCTTCTTTTCAATGTGGGTTTAAAAGTTTCTTTTGAAAAATTTCAGATCGACTCGTACGTCAGAGTGTTTGAAAAGTTTTTGTTTTGAAAGCTTTTGTGTGATGTGAAAAGTATTTTTGAGGTTAGAGCAAGTACCTACGAGAACCTACCTACCCTACGGAATTTATCTGTGTAAGAGTCCTTAAAAGTAGTGCCATCCCACCATTGAGAGGTAGGTAGCACCACCATTGGAGGTGTTCGGGTCAATTCGTTTTTTTTAGGGACATGGTGATCACCAGAGCAATGGGAAGACACCTTAGAAGCTACCCTCATGCCAGGTTCCCGGATCATGAGGACTTACTAAGACGTTTTCTACTCGACGACCACCTTTCGAAAGGCAACAGTGAGGCGTACCCTAGGGGTGGTGTGTGCGCATTGTGTGTCATGTTTCAGATATTTATCTTGTCATGTTTGGTTGTGATCTACGCATTGATTTTATTTTAAGTCCATACATTCTTTCATGCATATTTGTTAGCAGTTATAAAGTTGCGGGAAATATAAATCTAGACTATTACAAATGGCGCGGGTCCACATCGCCAAAATAAACCGGACCCGATTTAGCGGAAAATAAATAATGCGATAAAATAGAAGTGCAAAGAATTTAAAGTTACATGGCTTCGGGGCAATTACAAAATTAAAATAAGCGATAATAAAATAAATGCGCGTAATAAAGAAATTAAACGAACTAGGGCGTTGGACCCTTTTACAACAATAATTAATGAATTAAAGTTAAGAATTAAATGTTTTGGTATTTTTTTGTATTTTTTAGATTTAAAAGAAAAAAGAAGTTAATTGAAAATAAGTTAAACGGTAAACCCTAATTCTATTATTTTTTTAAATTTATTATGAAAGATTGAAATTTTTATCTAATTTTAAATCTAAGTCATATATATATATTTAATTATAAAAATAAATAAGACATGATATTATGGTAAAAGGAGAAAAATTAAAAAAAGGGATTCATTAAACCTAATTTCTACATTTTTTTGTATTTTTTGTGAAAAGAATTAAAGTAAAAAACCTAATTAACTAAATAATTTACATATTAATTTGTGAAAATAATTATAACCTAAAAATTATATTTTTGGCTTTTTTTTTTTGAATTTTAGGATGTTTTAATATTTTTTGTAAACAAAATTAATTAATTAAATTAAGATGACAAATTAAATAAAATTGCAATAAAGAAAATAAAATATAAATAAGAATAAGAAAATGCAAACCAGGGGGGGGTTCAGGCCCCAATTTGGAGGTGCAAGCCTAACATTCTGGGCCCAACAAGCTTGAATCTTTTTGACTTTTGGTATCACGTGGGACACGTTGACCAGCCTCCAGGGTATGCCTTCAATCTGAGCCCTTGATGAGATCTTCTTGGACGCGTGGATGGTGAATATTGATGGAGTATGATGGTCCTCAGTGCCAGCGTTGCACAGGAGTCTGCATAGAAAAATATTATTGAAATTTTGCAAGACCTGGGATTTGAACCCAGGTCTTTGAGGTCACCTGCCCAACACGTTACCACTGAACCACATGCATTTTATTTAACATATAATAATACATAAACATGATAAATAAAACATAACGCTAATGGATCAAAAGCGCGCGAATTTTAAACGCTCCAATCATTGGATGCCACGACTCCATCTCTTTCCTCGTCCCTGTAACACACAACCTACAGCAACGGTTTTCACAGTGTGGCCTTAGGGACGTTTCCAAAAAATAGCGATTAAGCTATACGCAAACATAAAAATGGCGCGACTAGTGGAATCGGATCGTCCAGAGGTCCTGAGTTTGTTAGGCTTGGTCTCGTTGCCTAATTTTGCCGTATGAGAGAAACCCTCTTTTTGAGCTCCTGAAACCCTAAAGATCGTTCATGGTGAAATCACGTATATTGCACAAAAACGAAATTCATTAGCATGGTTAGCATCAGAACAAAACAACAATCATGAATCCACAAATAAAACTCAAGAAAGATGCTTAAATTATGATATGCGTTTAAGAATTTTTCTTTGTACAGTCACAGGTCTTGATACCGTTTCTTGAGGTCTGACTTGATTCTAATGGTTGGAACGTGTCCAGTAATTGCCACTGAAGCTTTTTGGATAGGTTTGGAAGCTTGAATCGGTCTCTAAGGCACTTTTCAGTTCTTGAGTTTTTATGAAAAAATTCAATATGCAATGGCTTGTTTCTTGCGTAGCTACCAGTCTCCTTGGCATTAGGTCTTGTTCTTGTATATGTAAGGAACGATTTAGGTCAAAAACATTGAACAAAATCCATGGCCATAATGATTTTGAAGATTTGATTTCATAAGATCTTTTACAATCTTTTTTCCATGGCTTTTGATGTCAATTAGTTCCAATCAACCCTAAACCTGCCTAATTGGGATATGCACGAAATCTTAAGCCTAGAATATGCACAAAAAGATTTTTTTAGGTTAGGTTTATATTTTTCATGAATTAAAATGATTTAAATGAATATAAATTAATATTAATTCAAATAAATAATTAAAAAATATGAAAATACTTCCCTTTGGGCCTAGTGGTCGTGCATAGGCTTGGCATGAAGAAATTTGGAAGAAAATTGGGCCCATTTGCATTTTTAGGCCTTTTGCATCAATGTTGACTTTTCAAAATTCCTAAAAATTTCCCAACTTCCACAAGGCATAACTTGGTCAATTTTTAAGCTTTTCACATGTTCTTGGACATTTTGGAAAGGTCTTTGAGTCCTTTAACCAATGCCTTTGGTCCCATGTCATTTTGATTTACCAATCTCAAGTTATGGCCTTTGACTTAAAGTCACTTTTTGTTGACTTTTGAAAATGACCTATAATGTTGAAATTGATAACTTTTTGTGAGAGCATTTCTTGGACTTGGAACATGAAGATGAATTGTAGGAAATGTCTTTCTCTTCAAAATGAGCTTTGGATGGAATTTTTCTGATAATCCATGTGAAAGTTATGCCCTGGTCAATTTCAGTTGACTTTTTCAGCTGTCCAAATATAGCAACTTTTGCATCTTTGATGATTTCTGAGCCAAATTTTGAGAATCATGATCAAGCATTGATCAAATGATGCTTGTGGCTTCAAAATGATATATTGACCAAAAATTTGAACTTTTGACTGTCAAATGACCATTTTGCCCCTACAGTTGACTGTAGTGCAATCCAGGGTTTTGACTGTGCAATTTTGGACTGAATGCCTTGAAACTTTGCATGAGGATGCTTGACCATGTTTGTAGGCATATGAGACTTGATTGGGCCTTTGAAAAGTTCATTTTCTTGATCAGAACTCAAACCCTAGTTTTGACTGTATAGGAGACAGTTGAACTGCATAGCCCTTGGGGCATTTGGTGACCTGGCTTACCAATTTTTGATGAATATGGGAGGGCAAATTTTGGGGTACAACAGTTGCCCCTGTTCAATCTTCTTAGACCTGAGGATGTAGATTGGCTGACGTGCCTTTCGTAATCCGAGGGTAGAAGATGATTGAACACTAAAGTGCCCAGAAATTTGCGCTCACATGGTGACAGTGGTGGTGGAATGGGCTTATAGATGCCATTTGGAGATTGCTGGATAGGATGATGGGCTTATAGATGCCATCTGGACGTTGATCGGGTAGGAGATTCCTTAGTGAGAACCTGCATACCTGCAAGAAGAAAATGAGTACCTGACACGTTGCAGGAGCTGACTTTAGATGTTTGGTATAGATGTGTCCTGACTGGTTACAGGAGCTGAATCTGGAGCTTCAAACGCTGATGAATGAACCAGGGATGGTTACTACCTTAGCATGAATGGTAAGGGAACCTTGGGCGACTTTAACTTCAACAACGCTCGTTGAGAACAATCTTGGGTGTCTTCTACTGGGATAAGTATCAGGGAGATCTTAGGGTCGATCTGACTGAACCAAGAGAAGGCCTTTGACTGGATAAGCATCAGGAAAATCTTAGGGTCGATTTAACTGAACCGGTCTAGGTCTTGAAATACGATTGAGAATTTAAACTGCATCTTTCCTGAAAGGTAAAAGTCAGTCATATGCAATGCATGATATGGATCAAGCAATGATGTTCTCGACATAAATGAAATTTGTAAGATATGGTGTTGGTGAATTGTCTCTACTGACAGGTTATCCTCATGGACGAGTGTCTAAAACGACGAGTGTCTATAACAACGAGTGTTTTATTACGACGAGTGTCTCTTACGACGAGTGTCTCTTACGACGAGTGTCTATTACGACGAGTGTTTTATTACGACGAGTGTCTCTTACGACGAGTGTCTATCACGACGAGTGTCTATTACGACGAGTGTCTATTACGACGAGTGTCTCTTACGACGAGTGTCTCTTACGACGAGTGTCTCTTACGACGAGTGTCTATTACGACGAGTGTCTGTTACGACGAGTGTCTCTTACGACGAGTGTCTCTTACGACGAGTGTCTATTACGACGAGTGTCTCTTACGACGAGTGTCTCTTACGACGAGTGTCTATTACGACGAGTGTCTCTCACGACGAGTGTCTATTACGACGAGTGTCTATTACGACGAGCGGAAGTAATTTTAACCGGATTTGCCTTCTTTGACGAGTTGTGAGTTGTCTTTAATGACGAGATGTCTTCAATGACGGGTGTCTATACTGACGAGATGTTTTCTTTGATTTTAGGAAGTAATTAACTGGACATGTCTTCTTTGACTAGGTGGATGTCAGAAAATCCTTTGGGATTTAACGGGGCTTGTCTTCTTTGACTGGATTGGTCTGCATAGCTGATCTTTTAACTGTATCCTTCCTGAAAGGTAAAGGTCAGTCGTACGCAATGCATGATATGAATCAAGCAATCATAAATGAGATTTGTATGATGCAATACGTTATGCATGCTATAATGATGTATGTGAAGTTTTATGTATGCTTTCGTCTAGGAAAGTGAATTCTTGACGGATGCCGGGAAGTCGTATCCTGGGCTGATGTTGGAAGAATAAGCTTTTGCTTCCGCTGGGGGATGATAGTTGCAAGAATACCGGTGGGAGAAGATGACTCCGTTGAGGAATAGTCTTGGCAAATGGATGATTCTGCGAGGAGAGAAAGTACTCTAGCGATCATGCTGGGAAGCAATACTCTGTGGGAAGGGGGATGCCTTGCTGAATTGTTGATAATAGCTTGCTGGGGATACCCTTGTTGTTGGAAGTGTTGATAAACTTCGCTGGGAGTAAGAAAGACTGTGTTGACGCCGACCCTTCTGTGGCTTTTGGCTGAGGATAACCCAGTTATAACTCTTTGAATAAAGGTGGGCGACGCGTTCGTGCTCTGCGAGGGATAAGCTTCCAGAATCTACTGGGGAGATGGATTCCAACTTTCCTGGGGAAATGAGATTGGACTCTCCTGGGGAAGTCTTGAACTGACTACTGACCTTCTGGGGAATAGAGATATGCTGGTTACGTCCTTTAGCTGAACTCGCCTTGATACCTTGGAGGATAGAACAGTTAGCTTGCTTTAAGCAACTCATACTGCCCCTGTTTCTGATATGGGGGAGGAAGACCTGTGAGGTGCTGATAGTCGTTTGATGGACAAACCTTCTTCTGGCAGGCATGTGATGAGATGGTAGGACATAGTCGTACGCTTTGATCCCTAACTTTTGCCTGGACCGCCCTTTCGGGTTTTCAGTCCACCGGGATACCCATTTTTGCCCAAGCCGCCTTTTCAGGTTTTCGACTTGCCGGGTGTACGGATTTTTCATTTTCATCCCTTATTTTTGCCCGAACCCTTTTGGTTCGTCGGGAAGCCCTAATTTTTGCCTAGGTATGTCAACCTAGCGGGTCTTTGATTTTGCGTAGTATTTTTTCGACTATGTCCGTTCTCAGAAAGTAGGGAGTTGCCCCTGTTAGAAGCGTTGCCATATTACCAGAAGATGTCTGATCGTGCAAGATTCGTTGCTAGAGTGCCCCAAGTAACTCAGGCGGAGACTTGCCCCAGGCTTTTTGGCCTTTGAGAGATTCTCCGAATCTTGACTGGACTGCCCCAGATAACGGACCATGATCATGTCTGCCCCTTGATAGGAAGTGCTTCTGTTCATTGGGCGTTCGTCGTGCGAATTTCTATGCTGTTTCAAACAAAAAGTCATATACAAACAAAGTTATGTTAAAAATGCAAAGCTTATGTCTGTCTTGAAGATTTAAAAATGCATTCTTTTTCATAAAACAAGTGAATGTTTGTAAAACGTGATGTCAACCCTGTATTTACCGTAGGCCTTCAGGAGTCAGGATACCTTTAGTAACAGTATGCTTTCGAACTAACCCATGCTTCAGCTAGGACTTTTAAGGGTTATAACGTGGCCTGGTTCACGGTTTAAGAAACAAAGGATAAAGGCTCAAATTATTTGTACCCACCCGCTCTTCGTGATGTTCTCCAAACCTAAACTCCGTTGATCATACGTTAGACCTTGTTTGAGTCTTTGCTCTGATTTTCCAATGATGGTTCAGACATTGATGATTTATAGGCAGTCATTTTTGTTGAGGGTTTGTGTGACCTCTTTCTTGTTTGATTTTTGTTATCCCTTTCTTTTTTTGCCTGAACTGTTTCCTTTTTTGGAATTACAGTCAGCGGGATGCCCCAGTTTTGTGAGTCTCCTTCATGGGTTTTGACTTTTTGGGCTTTAGTTTTGAGAAATGATGACTGCCTGTCTTTATGATCATTCGGAACCATCACTGTCTTTTTTTTCGTAAGGATCTCTTTGGTGCCACTCGTTATGCACTTGGATCAACTGAGAAGACTACCCTGCCCCAGGTTATGATGAAAGGTTTTAATTTTTGAACATAAAAACTCCTACTTCTTTGGCTCAGATGGGTTGACGAGGGATTATCATCCTTATAACTCCAGTGTTTAGGAATTGAAACAATGCCTGTACCTCATCAGCGGGGTCTGTTCAAAAGCATACTGTGTAGATCGTGGTATCGTTTTCGTCATCCTCCCTCAAGAGGCTTAGAATTTTAGACCAAGAATTGACATCAGAAAAAATATGAAAACAATTTGCATATAGTGAATGCGAATATATTGCTTCAAAATAGACATAAGCGATGCATTAATGTGATAACAATGTTTAACATGAATAAACGTTTCAACAAAAGAAAATTACAATTTGAACTCAATGAACAAAAGTGCTTTCTATCCTAGCCATGTTTTGGCAGGGGAGCGGTGATCACATTCGGAGCTTCTGAAGAGTCGAGCTGGATTTCCCTTGCGTCAATCAGATCTTGAACTCTGTTTCTCAAAGTCCAACAGTCATCTGTAGCATGCCCCGGGCTGTCGGAATGATAGGCGCAGCGAGCATTGGGATTGTACCTTGAAGGTGTCCTGTTAGGATTCTTTGGGGGATCCATGAGAGTTACCAACTTGGTTTCCAGCAGCTGTGGCAATATCTGTGACAAGGTCATGCCGAGGGGAGTGAATTGCCTCTTAGGTCTTTCTTCCCTTTGTTGATTGTGACGCTGAGGAGCGCCAGCCGGTTTTGCCATAGCTACTGCGTTGGCAGCACTAGATTCTCTCTTGGATGGCTTCTTCTCAATGTTCGAGGAATCACCATTTTGTATTTTCCCTGACTTGATGCCAGCTTCTATTCTTTCCCCGGTCAAGATCAGATCTGTAAACCCGGCAGCAGAATTCCCAATCAGGTGGTTGAAGAATGGACCAGACAGGGTCCCCAAGAACATGTCTACGAGCTCGCGGTCAGTCAGAGGTGGTTGCACCCTTCCAGCAAGGTCCCTCCATTTTTGAGCATATTCTTTAAAACCTTCGCTTGCACCTAATGACATACCCTGGAGTTGGGTACGCGTAGGAGCAAGGTCGGCATTATATTGATACTGCTTATAGAAAGCAGTAGCCAACTCCTCCCAGTTACGAACTTTGGTCCCATCCAGCTGATAGAACCATTCGAGATGAGTCCCTGAAAGACTCTCCTGGAAGAAATGGATCCATAAATTCTTGTCCACCGTATATGGCTGAATCCTCCGAACATAGGACCTCAAATGCTGCTTGGGACAGGATGCCCCGTCATACTTGGAGAAGGTGGGTGCTTTGAACTTCCGAGGGATAACCACACCAGTTGACAAACCCAGATCTCCGAAATCCAGCCCAGGTACCTGTTGAACCTCCATAGCTTTCATTCTGTCCTCCAGTTGCTTATATCTGTCATCAGCAGGAGGGTACTGTTCGTCGCCGAAATCGGTTTCATTGTCAGAGACCTCTGGACTGGGCATCCTTTCCTCTTGATGACTGCTTTTTCCCACAGATGGGGTTGTTCTCTCAGCTTCAACCTGCGGTGTATTCCCAGATCTGCGCCTAGGGTTGAACAGCACAGTCTTTTTCTTCTTCTTGTCCTTTTTCAAGAGCAGAGCCTTCAGGTCTTGTTGCCCCTGAGTCAAGTTCATGATTAGCCCTTGGAATTGGGCGTTCTGAACCTGGAGGGCCTTGATAGACTGCTCGGCTGATGATTCCGGATTCATGACGATCGGCTGAAATAAACAGCGAAGAAGGGTAAGTAACCTGCAGAGAAAGGGTACCTGCAATGCAATGAGATGTATGATATGCATGCAATGATTTCAAGGACCTCGCAGGGTAGACAAGAAAATTGTTAGCATTTGGGAGCTGGTAACTTGATTGAAGGGACTTCACTTCATGCTGTTGAGAGTCCTTCATCAAGGGTCAAAGGCTCACCATATCTAGTGGGTCATAGCCCCTGACAACCTTGGCTAGAGGAAAATAAATCCCTTTTGCCCCTTGCTGGACAGTTGGTTCATCATGACCTGCATCACAAGCCCTTGAGATCCTTGAAATGGATTAGGATGTATGCAATGGTATGATGTCATGCTATGCATGGGGTAATGCAAGTAACCCTGTTATGAGTCCTAATCAAGGACTATAAACAACCCTGCAAGAAATTCAGTACACTTTGTTATGAGCCCTAATTAAGGACTACAAACAGAACCTGCAAGAAACTTAGGGTACCCTGTTAGGAGTCCTGGTTAAGGACTGGAAACAAGACCTGCAAGAAACAAGTGTCAGATAACAAGCATGCAAGTATTCAAGTACGAAGGCACGCAAGACACACAAGTGAGCCCTTAGAGTTTAAGGCTGGCGTGAAGTTTGGGGTACTACCCTCTTGAAGTTGGTGGGTTCAACCTGTCCTAATCAAAGTAACCGGGTTCTAAGGTTCCCAATATCACGGGATTGCTTTCATTGTTCATCGTTTCGATTTAGCCACTGAACTGGCGACCGAAATATTCCAGGAAAGCAACCCTCAATTGAGCGTAGTATCGAGTATCAACCAACTTCGGACTGCACCAAAGTCAGTTATCTCACTACCCTGAAGAGGCCAAGATAGTTCAATTAAGGTTCCTAAGGTCTGTTGATGCTTCACGACACCACGCGGAGGCCCCGTACTCTCCTTGACTGAACTCAAGGGTTACCGGTACACACCAAAGTGCCACATCAACGTAGCAGACTGTTTCAACCGTGTCGGTATACCCCGCACAGTTCCCTCACAGCCTTGTTGCTACTTTCTAAGAAAGGTATCCCCCAGATCCGGGTTAGGATCTATAGAACTCCCAAGACAGTCCCACAATTTAAAGCAAACAAGTCAAAGCAATTGAAAACACAGTGATCTTAGTCCTAAGGTACACCTCACTTTAAAATATCCCCAGCAGAGTCGCCAGTTCTGTGATCGGTGGATCTGGAACTGACTGTTTAACGCTGGTTCGCGAAATGTCGCGGAAGCAAGAGTCGCCACCGTCTTTTATTTTCTCCAATTTGGAAGGACAAAAGCACAGAAAAATTCCCTTAAAGAGATTGCTCTCGGTTCGGGAGGTAGGTTATAGAAAGGGAAGGTGTTAGCACCCTTTCTATCCATGGTTATCCATGGGCTCTTAGGTACTTGCTCAATGTGTTTTCAAATGTTTGCTTCTTTTCAATGTGGGTTTAAAAGTTTCTTTTGAAAAATTTCAGATCGACTCGTACGTCAGAGTGTTTGAAAAGTTTTTGTTTTGAAAGCTTTTGTGTGATGTGAAAAGTATTTTTGAGGTTAGAGCAAGTACCTACGAGAACCTACCTACCCTACGGAATTTATCTGTGTAAGAGTCCTTAAAAGTAGTGCCATCCCACCATTGAGAGGTAGGTAGCACCACCATTGGAGGTGTTCGGGTCAATTCGTTTTTTTTAGGGACATGGTGATCACCAGAGCAATGGGAAGACACCTTAGAAGCTACCCTCATGCCAGGTTCCCGGATCATGAGGACTTACTAAGACGTTTTCTACTCGACGACCACCTTTCGAAAGGCAACAGTGAGGCGTACCCTAGGGGTGGTGTGTGCGCATTGTGTGTCATGTTTCAGATATTTATCTTGTCATGTTTGGTTGTGATCTACGCATTGATTTTATTTTAAGTCCATACATTCTTTCATGCATATTTGTTAGCAGTTATAAAGTTGCGGGAAATATAAATCTAGACTATTACAAATGGCGCGGGTCCACATCGCCAAAATAAACCGGACCCGATTTAGCGGAAAATAAATAATGCGATAAAATAGAAGTGCAAAGAATTTAAAGTTACATGGCTTCGGGGCAATTACAAAATTAAAATAAGCGATAATAAAATAAATGCGCGTAATAAAGAAATTAAACGAACTAGGGCGTTGGACCCTTTTACAACAATAATTAATGAATTAAAGTTAAGAATTAAATGTTTTGGTATTTTTTTGTATTTTTTAGATTTAAAAGAAAAAAGAAGTTAATTGAAAATAAGTTAAACGGTAAACCCTAATTCTATTATTTTTTTAAATTTATTATGAAAGATTGAAATTTTTATCTAATTTTAAATCTAAGTCATATATATATATTTAATTATAAAAATAAATAAGACATGATATTATGGTAAAAGGAGAAAAATTAAAAAAAGGGATTCATTAAACCTAATTTCTACATTTTTTTGTATTTTTTGTGAAAAGAATTAAAGTAAAAAACCTAATTAACTAAATAATTTACATATTAATTTGTGAAAATAATTATAACCTAAAAATTATATTTTTGGCTTTTTTTTTTTGAATTTTAGGATGTTTTAATATTTTTTGTAAACAAAATTAATTAATTAAATTAAGATGACAAATTAAATAAAATTGCAATAAAGAAAATAAAATATAAATAAGAATAAGAAAATGCAAACCAGGGGGGGGTTCAGGCCCCAATTTGGAGGTGCAAGCCTAACATTCTGGGCCCAACAAGCTTGAATCTTTTTGACTTTTGGTATCACGTGGGACACGTTGACCAGCCTCCAGGGTATGCCTTCAATCTGAGCCCTTGATGAGATCTTCTTGGACGCGTGGATGGTGAATATTGATGGAGTATGATGGTCCTCAGTGCCAGCGTTGCACAGGAGTCTGCATAGAAAAATATTATTGAAATTTTGCAAGACCTGGGATTTGAACCCAGGTCTTTGAGGTCACCTGCCCAACACGTTACCACTGAACCACATGCATTTTATTTAACATATAATAATACATAAACATGATAAATAAAACATAACGCTAATGGATCAAAAGCGCGCGAATTTTAAACGCTCCAATCATTGGATGCCACGACTCCATCTCTTTCCTCGTCCCTGTAACACACAACCTACAGCAACGGTTTTCACAGTGTGGCCTTAGGGACGTTTCCAAAAAATAGCGATTAAGCTATACGCAAACATAAAAATGGCGCGACTAGTGGAATCGGATCGTCCAGAGGTCCTGAGTTTGTTAGGCTTGGTCTCGTTGCCTAATTTTGCCGTATGAGAGAAACCCTCTTTTTGAGCTCCTGAAACCCTAAAGATCGTTCATGGTGAAATCACGTATATTGCACAAAAACGAAATTCATTAGCATGGTTAGCATCAGAACAAAACAACAATCATGAATCCACAAATAAAACTCAAGAAAGATGCTTAAATTATGATATGCGTTTAAGAATTTTTCTTTGTACAGTCACAGGTCTTGATACCGTTTCTTGAGGTCTGACTTGATTCTAATGGTTGGAACGTGTCCAGTAATTGCCACTGAAGCTTTTTGGATAGGTTTGGAAGCTTGAATCGGTCTCTAAGGCACTTTTCAGTTCTTGAGTTTTTATGAAAAAATTCAATATGCAATGGCTTGTTTCTTGCGCAGCTACCAGTCTCCTTGGCATTAGGTCTTGTTCTTGTATATGTAAGGAACGATTTAGGTCAAAAACATTGAACAAAATCCATGGCCATAATGATTTTGAAGATTTGATTTCATAAGATCTTTTACAATCTTTTTTCCATGGCTTTTGATGTCAATTAGTTCCAATCAACCCTAAACCTGCCTAATTGGGATATGCACGAAATCTTAAGCCTAGAATATGCACAAAAAGATTTTTTTAGGTTAGGTTTATATTTTTCATGAATTAAAATGATTTAAATGAATATAAATTAATATTAATTCAAATAAATAATTAAAAAATATGAAAATACTTCCCTTTGGGCCTAGTGGTCGTGCATAGGCTTGGCATGAAGAAATTTGGAAGAAAATTGGGCCCATTTGCATTTTTAGGCCTTTTGCATCAATGTTGACTTTTCAAAATTCCTAAAAATTTCCCAACTTCCACAAGGCATAACTTGGTCAATTTTTAAGCTTTTCACATGTTCTTGGACATTTTGGAAAGGTCTTTGAGTCCTTTAACCAATGCCTTTGGTCCCATGTCATTTTGATTTACCAATCTCAAGTTATGGCCTTTGACTTAAAGTCACTTTTTGTTGACTTTTGAAAATGACCTATAATGTTGAAATTGATAACTTTTTGTGAGAGCATTTCTTGGACTTGGAACATGAAGATGAATTGTAGGAAATGTCTTTCTCTTCAAAATGAGCTTTGGATGGAATTTTTCTGATAATCCATGTGAAAGTTATGCCCTGGTCAATTTCAGTTGACTTTTTCAGCTGTCCAAATATAGCAACTTTTGCATCTTTGATGATTTCTGAGCCAAATTTTGAGAATCATGATCAAGCATTGATCAAATGATGCTTGTGGCTTCAAAATGATATATTGACCAAAAATTTGAACTTTTGACTGTCAAATGACCATTTTGCCCCTACAGTTGACTGTAGTGCAATCCAGGGTTTTGACTGTGCAATTTTGGACTGAATGCCTTGAAACTTTGCATGAGGATGCTTGACCATGTTTGTAGGCATATGAGACTTGATTGGGCCTTTGAAAAGTTCATTTTCTTGATCAGAACTCAAACCCTAGTTTTGACTGTATAGGAGACAGTTGAACTGCATAGCCCTTGGGGCATTTGGTGACCTGGCTTACCAATTTTTGATGAATATGGGAGGGCAAATTTTGGGGTACAACAGATAGATTTAGGAATATTTCCCTGTACTGAGCTTCTTGAGTTTGAAGATCTCTGTTGTCTTGTTTGAGAGCCATTGCTGAAATAAACCGCGAGAACATGAGAGACCTGTACTTGAAGACCTGTTATGCAATGATATGTATGATATGCATGCAATGTTTTCAAGGATCTCGCGGGGTAAACAAGAAAGTATCAGAAGTTGATTGCAACTTGATTGAAGAAACTTTGTGTCGTTAAGAGTCTTTATTCAAGAGTTAAGCTCACCATATCGAGTGGGTCATAGCCACTGACTCAAGTTATCGTGTTTTGATTTCTAGACGACATTGGCTAGAGGAAAATAAATCCCCTTTGACCCTTGCTAGACGTTTGATTTACCATAACCTGCATCACAAACCCTTGAGATCCTTGAAATGGTTAAGGAAATGTTAAGGCATGATGTTATGATGTGTATGCTATGCGTTTAAGAAAAAGTATAATGTAAGCAAGTAAATCCGGCAAGAAATCCAAGTTATTGGATAAGGACTGTAAACAAAACCTGCAAGGAACTCATGTTTTCAGATAATAAAATTGTGCAAGTAGTTCAAGTTTGAGAGCACACAAGTCACACAAACAGCCTTAGGTTTAGGCTTGTATGGGGTCTAGGTATTACCCTCTTGAAGTTAAGTTGGTTCAACCTATCCTAGTAAAAGTAACCGGGTTCTAGAGGTTCTCAATATCACTGACCATCCTCCATCGGTCATAATTCCAGTCATGCAATCTTTTCTTGCAGCCGGAACCATCTCGAGAGTATGGTCTCAATGAGTGTAGCATCAAGCTACTTTCTATGGCCAAGTTGGTCAATTATAGGTTCTAAGGTCAGTTGATGCTTAATGACCCATATAGCAGCCCCATACTCTCCTTGTTGCTCCACAAGGGATATCAGTACCAACTAATGTGCCACATCAACGTAGCTACTGCTTCAACCGTTTCGGTCTATGCCGTACAGTTCCCTCACAGTCTATTGCTACTTACGTAAAAGGTATCCCCAGATCCAGGTTAGAATCTATAGTAACTCCGATACAAAGTCCACAAAGATAAAGCAATCAAATAAGACAATAGAAAACAATATGATGAACTAATCCTAAGGTACACCCCACTTATTAATTGTCCCCAGCAGAGTCACCAGTTTTGTGATACGGTGGCCAGAATCGACTGTTAAAACTGGTTTGCGTTTTTTGTTCGCAAAATGTCGCGGTAAGCAAGAGTCGCCACCGACTTTTATTTTATCCAACCGGAAAGGAAAAAAGCACAGAAAAATTCCTTTTTCGAGATATTTCTGAGTACGGGGGGTAGATTATAGAAAGGAAAGATATTAGCACCCTTTCTATCCGTAGTTATCTACGGGCTCTTAGGTACTTGTTCATCATTTTCAAAATTGCTTCTTTGTCTTTGTGTGATTTGAAAAGTTTTTTTTTTACTTCGATTTAACTCTTGCTTCTGTCTTCAAGAGTGTAATGAAGTGTTTTTGAAAACTTTGTTTGTAAAGGAGTGTAAGTGTGAAAAAAGTTTATTTTGTTTGAGCAAGTACATAAGAGCTAATCTACCTACTCGAAAAAAGAATCGTTCTATGTTCGTTTCCTTTAGACAACGCTATCCCACTATTAGTGAGTAGGTAGCACCGTCGTTGGAGTTTGAAGGGTCAATTTAAAAAGGGACGTACGGTCACTAAAGCAACGTTAGGACGTCTTAGTAATAACCCTAATGTCTTAGATCAATTATCCGAGGCAACAATATCCGAGGCAACCTTTACGAGGCAACTTTGATCTTTAGACAAAAGGACGACCACTAAAGCACCCTATACTCAATGACCATTTACCGAAGGCAACCAAGTGGGAGTGTATCCCAGGAGTGCGCATGTGCGAGTGATTCAATTTCAGATTATTTATCTTTACACATGTTAGGGTTATCTAACTGTTTTAAAGTTTTTCACATACATTCTTGTCATGCATCCTAATATCATACATCTAACAGTTAAATATTTGCGGAATTTAAAATGCGGAAATTAAACTACGCTATTACATGGCTTCGGGTATTTACATAGCCAAAAACAAACCCTTTGAAAATAAAGCGATAAAAGTAAAGACCTAATTAACTATTACAACTCGTAGGCAGTTACATTAATATGGATAAAAATAATAATAATAAAGCGCGCGATGCAATTAAGATCGGGAAGAAATTAGGGTTTTGACCCTTCTAACCTAATCAAAAGAAAAATTGTTTTTTGTTGTTTTTTAATATAAAAAAAAATTAAATTTAAAAAAATCCTAAGTCTATTCAATTTTAGTTTTTTTAAAGAAAATATTAAAATAATTAATTAATTAATTGACAAAATTAATTTGATGTAAAAACTAAACCTAATGTATTTTGGGGTTTTTCTTCTTAATGATAAGCAAAGCTTAGAAGGAGTAAAAGAAAGGAAACCCAATCTAAAGTCCGAAAGGACAGGAAACAAAAGGAATGCACTCTGGGAATTAAGACTTGGATCGAAGAGGCTTGGATTGCTCTTCGATTCAGAGGGCTGATCAAAGATGCCTGCGAGACTGCACGTCCGGGGCGTTCGATTTGGACGTGACATCCTTCGATCTGGAATTCTGCAAGGAAGTTTGTTAGAATAAACACAAAATATATGACATGGGTATCTAACCCAAGTCCTTTTCGCTGCAACACATCTTCCTCACCAACCTGGTCGAAAGATATTTATTGGTACAAACGAAACTGCAATGTTACGTTAGAAACAAAAACATAGTATTTAACTTAAATATCGAATCTGCGTGCTCAGGGGCCCCCTATGGTGTTAACCCATTGAAAACGAACTACAATTGTACAAATCAAAGGTAAGCTCAGATCGTGCCCTAACAATGGCACGATCTCAATCCTGCCTTCTTGCTCACATGTAACACACTCAAACAAACATGCATATTAGCAGCAGTTTGTATATATGTTCAACATGAATTTAAATCATACTTAACAAGTTTGAGATCAAAGGCACAATTACCAACAGGGGGATTGTATGAGGGATGCTTCTGTGTGAATCCCAAGAACATGATTCAAATGTTAGTCTGGACGGAGACTGCGCATAAAACCAGCTTTGAGTTTGACAATCTTTGGCAACTTTGTGTAATCTCGTGGGGCACGCAGTGTTTTCTTCTAAGGCAGCCTCCGTGCATTTTTTCGTCCTTTTTTCTTTGTGAGCATGAGGTTTATATAGACAAAGAAATTTAGGTCAATATTTGTGTATCAAATCTTGGCCCATTATGATGAAGAGATTTGATTTGATTTCTTCATAAAGACTTTCTATTTTTGATTCAATCACGTGCCAATCTTCTTTCATGCGTTACTGCCAGCCTGTTATGAGCTGTTTAGGCCTCCAACATGATAAAAATCGAAAGCTGACCTGCCTCTGCAGGTCCACTTCCCTTCGAATTTGCTTTCTTCGATGGCTTCAAAGTCCGATTAGAATTACTCCAGCTTCGATTGCATAGCCCCTTCGATTGCCTCCCTCTGCTTCGATCTCCTGTCCTTTTGAAGAAAATTCCCTATTAGGCAATTTCGACCAGCTCTTGGCCTTGTGATGAGTCTAAGTTCTGATTCAAAGTATTCAGAACTTCCTTCATCAGAGCATCTTAGATTAAGGCAAACTCTATACTGAAATGCCACTCGAAGGTTATTTCATTCAGATGTTCCGATTGAGGGAAACTCTGAAGTTCCAGTCGAAGGACCTTTTAGAATGCTAATCAAAAGGCCTTTTTCCATACCAATCGAAGGACCTTTATTAAAATGCCTATCGAAGGCCACTGCTACAATGCCAATCGAAAGATACTTGTTAAACTACCACTCGAATGCCAACGCTACAATGCCAATCGAAAGATACTTGTTAAGCTACCAATCGAAGGACACTGTTATAATGCCAGTCAAAAGGTACTTGTTAAACTGCCAATCGAAGATCCTTGTTAACAGGCCAATCGAAGGACCTTTGTCCATGCCAATCAAAGGGCGCTATGTAGATGCCAATCGAAAGGCGTTTTGGTGGTGCCAATCGAAAGGAATTTTGTAGATGCCAATCGAAGGATACTTAACCATCAATTGAAAAATTTCCTTGTATTTAGGCAAAGGTTTATAACCACCTATGCAAGAGAAAAATCTTGGAAAAACATGAGGGCAAATTTTGGGGTACAACATCCTTCACCCGATGATGTTGCAAAGTCCAAAGTTCATCTGGCTTGTCCTTTGAACCTTCTTCCCATGATCACAATACCGGTTGGTTTCTTCGCTTTCTTCTTCTTCTCTTTGGCCAGTAGAGTCTTCAACTCCTCTTGTCCTTTTGTCAGAGTTAAGAGCATCTATTGAAACTGGACGTTCTGCACCTGAAGATCTTTCTATGTCTGTTCAATATCCATCTCATTGAAATAAACAGTAGAAGGATAAGGAGACTTGTTATAAGAAACCTGTATGATGTTATGATGAATGAAGATGCAATATGCAAATGATTTCAAAGAAATTAGAGATTTAAATTTGTTTAAACCAAAAAGGAACACACATTATATTAAATCCAAGTTTGAATACATCATGCCTCTTTGGGCTTACAATGAAAGGGACAAAATACAACAAAAACTCCTAAGACAAAAAGGTCGAACGCATCCTCTTTGGAGCGATGTAGGCGTTCAGATTCCGCTCTTCATGAAGCAGCTTGGTGAGTTCCAGAACCTTCTTCTCACTGGCGTAAAATTAGGCTTCAAAGGTGTCTCGCTCTTCCTTCAATTCAACCCAAGCTTTCTGCAAGTCTTCGAGAGAGGTAGGCATGTCAGGATGAAGGACATTGTATGAAACATCTCCTTTAACAACAGGCTCTATGATAACAGGGAGGATGGAAGGATAAGGCATCACGAGTCTCTGAGCATGAGCCTGTACCCACCTAAGGTAAGACTCGAGAGGGATAGAGTTTTTATGTCCCAAAGTCCTACTGTCCACCTTGTTCACCATTCTCCAAGCTCGTGTAAACCTCTGGCAGTAACCTTGGTCTTCTTGGTCATAGTCGAACACTAGACCTTGAATGAGCATCTCATGAGGGCCGTCTCTTCGGGCATACCCAAACTGTCGAAGAGCTAAGCAGGGATTGTAGGTGATACCTCCCCTAATACCAAGAAAAGGGATGTTAGGGAATTCCCCACAGCGGTCAATGATAGAGACGTCTTCCAAGGATCTTGAATACCAACGGATGTAAGAATGGGTGAGGGACATCATCCTTTGAGACCATGTAAATCTTTGCTCCTTCTTCAATGCTGATTGAGGTAGGTGTGAAGTGAACCACTTAGCGAGTAAGGGAATACAACACAAGAGAGTACCTCTTTTCTTCATGGTGCGGGTATGAAGGCAATGCAAGATGTCTCCTAGTAAGGTAGGTATGGGATTGCGAGAGAGAAAAACTTTGATGGCATTAACATCTATGAATTGATCCGGGTTGGGGAACAGAACCAAACCATAAATGAGAAGAGCCAGGACATCTTCAAAATCTTGGAAATCCATGTCGTCCCAGAATGAACGAGCCTTCTCCAAAAACTTGGCTAAGAAGCCTTTAACCCCGCTTCTTGTCTCCCAATTAGCTATGATGTCAGCTCTCTTCATATGCAAAGCTTCGGCGATGACTTCAGGTTTTGGAATCCCTTCTAGACCGGTGAACGGTATCTGATCAAGCACGGGCACCCCTAAGAGTAGAGAGAACTCTTCCAATGTAGGTTCCAACTGATAGTCCGGGAAAGTGAAACAATGATGTACGGGATCAAAGAATTGGAACAGTACACACATCATCTCTTCTTGGAAACTGGATGCAGCCAAACTGAGGAGTAGACCGTATTTCTTGGTAAAAGGAGAATCCCCGGGCACTCTTGAGGCTAACTCTTGAAGCTGAGGATGTGCCTTTACAAAGCTGATTCAGATGGTGTTTCTTCGGATGGAATTCATGACCTACAAAACAAAAACAAAGATAAATTTCTAAATCCTTGAAATGGTTAGTGAGCATGCGTATGATGTTTATGATGTTTATGATGTTATGTACAATTAAATATATACACACAGCAAACAAATCCCTATGTTTTAGGCTTGCATGGGGTCTTATAGGTAAGTACCCTCTTGAAGTTTAGTTGGCTCAACCTGTTCTATTAATAGTGATCGGGTTCTAAAGGATCTCAATATCACTGACCTTTCTCTTAGGCATTGTCTCAGCATAAACAATATTTTATTACGGCCGAGATATCCCAAAAGTCTAGCCTCAATGAGTGTAGTATCGAGTATCAACCAATTTTCAGCTCTACACCGAAACCGATTATCTCACTACGTCCTAATGGCCAAGTTTGTTCAATTAGGGTTCTAAAGTCAGTTAGTGCGTCATGACGCCACTCAGCGGCCCTGTATTCTCTTAGATTCACCATGAGGGATACTGGTACCCACAAATGTGTCACACTAACATACCCATTGTTTCAACCATATCGGTTTATGCCGTACAATTTCCACAATCTATTGCTATTTACCTAAAAAGGTGTCCCAGATCCGGGTGAAGGATCAAAGCAAGCCCGATACAAAGAACAAAATATAAAGCATGCAAAGAAATAAGTAAAAAGTGATCTAACCCTAAGGTAACCCCACTTTTAGAATTCATTCCCCAGCAGAGTCGCCAGTTCTGTGATACGGTGAGAGAACTGACTTGGGTGTTTTGCGTTTTGATCGCATTTGTGCGGATAGCAAGAGTCGCCACCGACTTTTATTTTATCCAAAAGGAAAGGTAAAAAAGCACAGGAAAGACCTTTCGAGATTATTTCTCGGGTTCGGGGGGTAGATTATGAAAAGGGAAGGTATTAGCACCCTTTTCATCCATGGTTTTCTATGGGCTCTTAGTTAGTCGCTAGATCACTTGCTTTTGAATGTGCTTGTGGTGTGGGTTTTGAAAGTATTTTGAAAATGTCTTTGCAATGGTTCTCGTCTCTATAAGAACGCGTACAAAGTTTTGTTTCGAAAAATAGTTCAAAGATGTGTTTGTGGAATGTGTTTTTGAAAGTGGTTTTTGAGAAGTTGTTTTGCAATGGTTCTCGTCTCTATAAGAACGTATACAAAATGTTTTGTCTTTTTTTGAAAATGTTTTGAGATGAAAGTGTCGGTGTAAAAAGGTTTTTGTCGTGAGCAAGCGAGTAACTAGGAGCGAATCTACCTACTCGAAAAGTCTTAAATGTTCTTTTCTTCTTCCTTCAGATGTTTCTATCTTACCATTGATTTGGTAAGAAGCCCCATCGTTGGATATGAAGGGACAGGTGCGGGACATTTGTACAGTCATAGAAGGCAACTTGTGAGATGCTTTAGCAATTTTCCTAAGGGACTAGATTGTTTTACCAAAGGCAACATCGAGGGACATCGAGGGACTACGATCTTTTTTATCAAAAGGGTTTTGCTAAAGCGTCCCATATTCGAGGGACATGACTGTATTTCTGAGGCAACAAGCGAGGTTACCCTAGAGGTGCGTGTGTGAAAAAGTGTGTTTGATTCAAGTTATTTTGTCTTTGAAATTAGGTTTTCTAGCGATTGATTTTGAATCTTGCCATACACGCCTAATTATTATACAGTAATAAGTAAAATAGTAAAGTGCGGAAATTGAAATTCTACGCTATTACAAAGCTTCAGGAATGGGGGTACAAATTAATGAATGGGGGTGACAATAAGAAATAAACACTTAAATCACACAATACAAGTCCAAACCATTAAATAATTATTTAAGTTAAAACCTTTTCATTTGATAAAATTAATTAATAACGTCAAACTAAAATTATTTTAAAGTTAATAATTATTTAAAACAAATATTGATCTATTTGCAACTTTAAATATATGCTGAAATATAAAACAAAAATAAAAAAAATAAAAAAAGATATAAGGGAAAACTTTAGAAATGGCCCTGCATTGGAGCAAATTTGGGTGGGTGTAGAAATAAATCTGGTCGGCCCAAATAAAGGGAAAAGCCCAATGCTCCTGGCTGATCAGGTGCAGCAGTCTCCAAAAGGTGCACCATGGGCGTGCTCCTGTGGTGCGCTAAAGAGTATTGATAGATGATAATATGAATCAGACAGAGGGATGATGAGGGTGCACGAACGGCTAACATGGGAATGCATGCGCATGATCCCTCATAGTGATTAAGGGGTGGTGATAAGTGTCACCACCAGATTAGGCATTGTAAAAATGTAATTAACAAAACAAAAAAAAATTAAGTGAAACAACAAGCTCATAACTCACTTATCTTTCTCTCTCTTAACACGATACTCTCTCTTCTCTCTTGTTGGGAGCCTCCACCGGAGAAGACAACCTAGCTGCACCAGAAATCGCCTTACGGCGGTGATGGCGGCAGCGCGAATTCGATCCTCACTTTTCTTACATGAATCTAACCGTCTCTTCTTTCTAATTGCTAATCCAAGGTTATTTTTTTTCAGATTCTTAGCCTATAACCCTAGATCTAAAAAGAGGTGAGCGAAACCCTAAGTCAAAGATGTGACCAAAAATCAGTGATTTATGATGAAGGATGCAAAATGGAAAGCAAAAAACGAAAAGAAAAAGGAAGACGGAGGTCGTGGCTTTTTAGATCCGTGAGCTTCCAACCTTTTTTTGAAACTTTTCTTTCTTGTATTATCTGAGTATCTTGCTTTCTCTTTTCTTTTGAACTTGTGGTATTAGATTATTCTGAAAGGATCTTTTTTTAATAGAATGGAAAATGACGATGATGATTAGGGTTTGGCTTACTTGATAGCTTGCTATGATTTTCTGAGGGTTCTTGCAATTTCTAAGATTTGTATGTAGCTTTGTATCTTCTAAATGGATTCTGAGGAGGGAAAAATGATGAACAAAATTTTGGCTTTTTGCTGTTTGTTTGAGTTATTGGTTCACTGTGAATCTTTGTTTTTTGAGTTGTTGTTTATTCTTGCTGGTTTTCTGAGTGTTTGTTTGGGACTAGAGATTTGTGGAAAATTTTGACTCTCTGTAGTTGGTGATTCTCGCTGGCTTTTTGTATATCATTTTGTCCCTTGTTTTTTGCCCTTGGGTCTTGTGTTATAGTGACTGAGAAGTCAGAAAAATGGAGGGAAGGTTTGTTGAGTTTTTTGAATAAAGTTTGTTTTCTAACTTTGGGCTTTAGAGTGCAGGTTATGCTTTCCCATTTTAGTGCAAGTTTTGGCACAGGCTGTAGCAAGGCTGTCTTTGGAGCCAGTGATAGCAGTTGGCTTGGCAATTTTGGGACTGTTTGTGGCCTAGGTGATACCTTTCCAAAACTTGTCTCTTTCCCTCTTCATATTTCCATGAGATAAAGCAATCTTTGCTTATTATTATATATTTTCCTGAAGGGTTTGTATTAGGGAAATGATGACATGTGATTGTTTGAGCATGCTCGACTCTTTTCTATATTACTGCTTTTACTTGTTGCCTTAACAGCCTATGCTGCCTTGTTTGACATGAAACAATATTGCTATAATTTTTTGCACTAGCCTACTTTTTGGACTGTGGTTGCCTGCTGCCTTTATGATACAGTCTTGCTTTTGCCTTGTACTGCTGTGTTATTTGACAGTCTGCTGTTGCTGCCTATTATTTGTGCTGCAATTTGAATGTTGTATGTATAGTAGGTTGGGCAGCTTGCTGTTTTGGTTTGCTTTGCAACTGCCGTAGCTTTGTTTGGGCAGCTTGCTTGCTTTTGTAATGTTTGCAACTGCTGTTGTTTGTTGTTTTGTAATTTACTGTTGTTGTTTGCTGTTTTGGTTTGCTTGTAGGCCTGCCTTGCATATGTCATTTTTATTTTTTTCTTCTCTTTTGTGAACCAAGAAAGGCAATCTTTCTTGTGATTTGCAATAGAATTTGGGTCTTATGATCTTATTATGTGAAAAAAAATCAAATGAGGCTTCGTGGAATGTTTGAACATGATTTGACAACCACCCCCTAATTCTGATTCCTACACAAACCCTAGTGATGAATTTGTGAAAAAAGCTCTTTGAAAATTCCTTGTTCATGTTCATGTTTCTTTCTTGTACTAATCATGCTCTCTTTCTCTTGTTTCATGTGAGCAAAAGTGGAGATGGCAAGGCAAAGAATGCAAGGAATATGTGGAAAACATGAAGGTCTTGGAGAAAAGTCAAAGGAAATGATATAATTTGAGTCTTCAAGCAACTTGATCATGGATTAGTTTCTCTTAGGTCAAATGTTCACTTGATTTTTTTCTCTGTAACCTAGGACAATTCCTTTTGTACTTTGATGTATTTTGGAAGTATTGTATTCAATAGTTGTACCAATGTAACCTTGAATAACAATAAGTTGTAAAACATAAAGTATTGAAAGAATTGAAGTTTTATAACAACCTTGGATGGTGTGCTTGAAATTGGGGAAGAACTTGAATTGTAGCATGAAGTATCCTTGTGATCAATGAAGTATTAGAACTTGAAATCCTTTGTAAACAAGAAATTTGCAATTCTTTGCAAACAAACAAAATTTGTAATTTTATTTGCAGTGCAATGATACAAAGATTTGAACTATTTTGGTATGATAGGATCTTGTACAAATTTTGTATTCTAATTGGATCTTTTTTTTTTTTTAAATTCTCAATCAGAATATTTGAAATAAAATGCTTTAGTCTGGTAACTTGAATTCCAAATAATCCAAATAACTTTGTAACTGTATTTCAAACAAACATGCACCCTGTACTCCAATTCTTAAACAAAATAAATGTTTAAGAATGTAAATCATTTGGTCAACTTGAATCCAAGATCATGATTGTTTTAAATGACAGTCTTAATCTTCACATCTTGTCCAAACAAACATGCTCTGAGAACAAACGTTAATCTTTCAGTAAACTGTGTTTAAGAAAAATTCAAAATCAACAAATCCCTTGTGACGATTTGATAATTTTAAAGTCTTCCAAACCCAATTTTCCTTCGATTCTTTGAAGATAAACCCGTGAGCGACATCACACATGACCATGAATAGAAATAATCGTCTCAAAGTCTTGTAGTTTAAGAAATCACAATTCTTAGAAATCAGACGACTGTTATTTGAAATTAGGTCAAAATTCATGATGCGACTTCCAACACATTCGAATTTTTGGTGATCCTCTATGCGTAATTAGTTCTTGATTTGTGAAGAAATATTTGGGATGGAATCAAGGAGAATCATACGCAAGAAAACCATTCAAAAATATTGAATAATGAAGAAGTTACGATTGTTTGAATTTGTTTTCGCAAAAAGGCGATTTTCAAGTCGACGTAGTTGTTTTCAGTTATCTGGACCAATGATTGAGCAAACTTGCAATGTGAGGTTTGAAAACTGACTTAAACAACCTTGAGAAGACATGAAGACCTATGAAGACCATTTGAAACCTTGAAGACTCAATTTTCTTTGAGAAATGCAAAACCCTAATTGCTGATTTATTGCTTAGGAAGAGAATCTGTCTGATCAACTTCTGAGCCAAATTAGGTATTCGAGAAACCCTAGGATAATATCTTGAATGAAAAATGGGAGGGCAAATTTTGGGGTACAACACCTTCCTTTCGTCTAATTGAGTCCGAAACCTAGAATCTATGTCTGTGAATTAGGGTTTTCTGTTAGATTCCCTTCCCTAGGATAAAAACTAATAGTGGCGACTCTTGATTTAAAAACCTGTTGCTACATTATCATCGTGCAGGTGCCAAAATTTGGAGTTCGAGAGAGCAACATAGTGTTGTTGGAAGACGGAGAGAGGGACCTCAACCGTACACTTCAAATAAAGACAAGACATCAACAGACATTACGTAATATAGTACTACTACAAAAATAGTGTAACAAAACTTTTTAAAACGCACAAAACTTAGCCATATTGTTTCATAAGTGTAAGGCCAAGATGCAATGGTTGGTTGGATGACAATTTTTGTCGTCCATGACATTGTTGTTGATTCATGAAGATGAATGAAAAAGTTTATATTTTTGGGAAGGGAGGTGAATCAAATTGAGGATTTATAGAAGTTGCATATCATTGACATTTTATAGTGGGGTTTTAAAGGATTTCAAAGACAATGATATCTTGAGAGTTGTGTTGAGATGATTGGTTTCTATAAGTTGAAGCCATTTTTTTCTTCATTTTTTGACATTTACGAATTTGGAAAATAGTAAAAAATTAAATATGTTCATTTAATTCTACATCAATAAAATATTTTTGTATAGATATGATCATTTGATTGTACCAAAAAAACTAAAGAGTGAGTGGCTCATATTCCAATGCGACATGGGGATGATTTAAGTACTAGCTTTTAGCGCAGGCTATTGTCCCATCATCTTTAGTCTGTGGCATGAAGATACAGTATTTATGTGACTTGATGAGCCGTCCATCAAGATCATAATCGTGGAGTTGGTGAGGAATCAAGGGCTGCTGAATAAAAATACTCCTACTGTACTAGGGAGAAGGTTCTAGTTTCCATGTTTTGTTACTGTAGTTCACACATTTCATTTTGAATATAGTATGTTAGTATAAATATACAAGTATATATAGTATTAATTAATGATTTAATATTAATTAATCATTCGTTTATACAACTTAATAAAAAGATACTATTTAAAACAACTGAGATCATAATTTTTAAGGATAACAATGTCAATAATCAAAGTTAAATACATCAAAGTTTTAGACAACCAACATAAAAAATATTTAAAAAGTAATTACAACAATGACAACTGAAATGAATTTGAGAAACCTAATAAGGTTTTTTGCAGCAATGACTTCTTTATTTGTATTGTGAAGATCTCTCTTGATTGATTCAAAGATGGTATGTTGAACACTGTGGTCACCATTATCAGTGATGTCTGAATCATTGGTATAAAAATTTGTAGGATGTGCCCATATCCAGAAATTGCAATCTTTGTCCTTACATGTGTAGTAAAGTTTGCTAGGATTTTTCTCAGTTACTAAAATATTAAGAGCTGCAACCTTGCTACAAAAACATCGCAACTTAGTGTAATGCAGTTGGCTTGGACCTCTCACGGAATTCCCACTAATATTTGAGGAAGACATTTTTTTGTTGAAGTGTTTTGAGAATGTAAGAAAGAAATATGATGTAGTTATTTTTAGAATGTGAACGAATGAAAGAAAGATGATCCCCATAATAAATTGTATTAGTTGGGGCCAAATTTAATCTCCTGCACTCAATTTATCCTACATTCAAGGAGTGAATATAATGATGATCGTTTGATCTTAATCGTGCGGATAAGAAAATTATGGTCAAAACTGGTAGATCTTGATCGGATGGTGTATGGTCAAGGCCAAATAGTATCTTATGCAAGAATAAATTAAAAAACTCTTTAATAATAATTTTGTTTGAAAAAATGCAAGAACAAATTAAAAAAATGCAAGAATAAATTAAAATATAATAACTCTTTAAAAATAATTTTATTTGAAAAAATGCAAGAATAAATTTTAAATAAAAGTAACTCTCGACTAATAATGTTGTTTCAAAAAAATACAAGAATAAATTAAAATATAACAACTCTTTAATAATAATTTTGTTTGGAAAAAATACAAGAATAAATTAAAAAAAATCAACTCTTGACTAATAATGTTGTTTCAAAAAAATACAAGAGTAAATTAAAATATAATAACTCTTTAATAATAATTTTGTTTGGAAAAATGCAAGAATAAATTAAAAAAAAATTAACTTTTGACTAATAATGTTGTTTAAAAAAATACAAGAATAAGTTAAAATATAATAACTCTTTAATAAAGTCGATCACACATATTTTGAACACCCTCTATAACTATGTACCATGGTTAACACATAGTTGAATTCATCTTCTATGACTTTGTACCATGGTTCACACATAGTTGATCAATCTTCGATGACTCTGTACCATGGCTCACACATAGTTGGAACATCTTATGTGACTCTGAACTATGGTTCAAATATAGTTGGATTCATCTTCTATGACTTTGTACCATGGGTCACACATAGTCGATCTATCTTCTATGACTATGTAAAATGGCTCACACATAGTTAGAACATCTTCTATGACTTTGTACCATGGCTCACACATAGTCGATCCATCTTCTATGACTCTACCATGGTTCACACATAGTTGGAACATCTTCGATGACTATGTACCATGGTTCACACATAGTCGATCCATCTTCTATGACTCTGTACCATGATTCACACATAGTTGGAACATCCTCTATAACTTTGTATCATGGTTCACACATAGTTGGAACATCTTCGATGACTCAGTATCATGGTTCACACATAGTTGGAACATCTTTGATGACTCAATACCATGGCTCACACATAGTCGGTCCATCTTTTAGGACTTTGGACCATGATTCATACATAGTTGAAACATCTTATATGACTCTGTACCATGGTTCACACATAGTTGGAATATATTTTATGACTTTGTACCATGGTTCACACATAGTTGGAACATCTTTGATAACTTTGTACCATGATTCACACATAGTCGATCCATCTTTTATGACTATGTACCATGGTTCACACATAGTTGGAACATCTTTGATGACTCTGTACCATGATCCACACATAGTTGGAACATGTTCTATGACTCTGTACCATGACTCACACATATTCTATCCATCTTCTATGACTTTGTACCATGGCTCACACATAGTCAATCCATCTTCTAGAACTTTGTACCATGGTTCACACATAGTTGGAACTTCTTCGATGACTCTGTATTATGGTTCACAAATAGTTGGAACATCTTTTATGACTCTGTACCATGGTTCACACATAGTTAGAACATCTTCTATGACTCTATCATGGTTCACGCATAGTTGGAACATCTCATTTGACTCCGTACAATGGCTCACACATAGTCAATCCATCTTCGATGGCTCTGTACCATAATTCACACATAGTTGAAACATCCTCTATGACTATGTACCATGGTTCCTACATAGTTGGAACATCCTCTATGACTATGTACCATGGTTCACACATAGTTGGAACAACCTCTATGACTATGTACCATGGTTCACACATAGTTGGAACATCTTTGATGACTCTGTACCATGGTTCACACATAGTTGGAACATCTTTGATGACTTTGTACCATGATTCACACATAGTTAGAACATCTTCAATTACTTTTTACCATAATTCACACATAGTTGGAACATCTTCGATGACTCTGTACCATGGCTCACACATAGTCGATCCATCTTCTAGAACTCTGTACCATGGTTCACGCATAGTTGAAACATCTTATATGACTCTGTACCATGGTTCACACATAATTGGAACATCTCATGTGACTTTGTACCATAGTTCACACATAGTTAGAACATCTTCGATGACTCTATACCATGGTTCACACATAGTCGATCCATCTATTATGACTTTATACCATGGTTTACATATAGTTAGAACATCTTCGATGACTTTGTACCATTGTTCACACATAGTCGATCTATCATCTATGACTTTATACCATGGTTCATACATATTTGTAACATGTTATATGACTTTTGACCATGGTTCACATATAGTTGAAACATCTTCTATGAATTTGTACCATGGTTCACATATAGTTAGAATATCTTCGATGATTATGTACCATGGTTCACCAAAAGTTGATCCATCTTTCATGACTCTGTACCATGGTTCACAAATAGTGGGAACATCCTCTATAACCATGTATCATGATTGTCACATAGTTGGAACATCTTCAATAACTTTGTACCATGGTTCACACATAGTTGGAACATCTCTTATTACTTTGTACCATGGTTAACATATAGTTAGAACATCTTCTATGACTTTGTACCATGACTCACACATAGTTGGAACATATTTTATGACTCTCTACAATGGCTCACACGTAGTCGATCCATCTTTGATGACTTTGCACCATAGTACACACATAGTTGGAACATCCTCTATGCCTCTGTACCATTATTCACAAATAGTTGGAACATCTTCGATGACTTTGTATCATGGTACACACTTAGTAATCCATCTTCTATGACTATGTGTCATGGTTTACACATAGTTGGAACATCTTATATGACTCTTTACCTTGGTTCAAACATAGTTGGAATATCTTCTATGACTTTGTACCATGGCTCACACATAGTCGATCTATCTTCTATGACTTTGTACCATGGTTCACACATAGTTGGAAAATGTTATATGACTTTGTACCATGGTTCACACATATTTGGAACACCTTTTATGACTCTATACCATGGTTCCCACAAACTTGGAACATCTTCGATGACTATGTACCATGGTTCACACATAGTTGATCTATCTTCTATGACTTTGTACCATGGTTCACACATAGTTGGAATATCTTATATGACTTTGTACCATGGCTCACACATAGTCGATCCATCTTCTATGACTTTGTACCATGGTTCACACATAATTGGAACATCTTCTATGACTATGTACTATGGATCACACATAGGTGATCCATCTTCTATGACTTTGTACCATGGTTCACACATAGTTGGAATATCTTATGTAACTCTGTACCATGGTTCACACATAGTCGATCCATCTTCTATGGCTCTGTACCATGTGTTGTACCCCAAAATTTGCCCTCCCATATTTCTCAAGACATGTCAAGAATCATCTCCAAGTTGTTCAAGATAGCTCAAGAGTTGGACAGTCAAATCACCTCCTAAGGCAGTCAATTCAAAATTAGGGTTTTATGTTGCATCAAGGTCCTCACATCCAAATGGACTCAAATGATCCCCAATGTCCTAATATGTTCTCAAGTTCATCCATGTCAAATTCCAAGCCTTGTAGAGGAAGTTTGGTCAGTCAATTGCTCAAGAGGTCCAAAAATCGACTGTGCTAGGGCAAAAGTCAACAGTGACCTATGGACAGTCAAACCTCAAGATTTTTTACCAACATTATCATTTTTAAGGATAATTCATCATTTGATCAAGGGTTGATCATGATTCATCAAGGATTGCTCAAGATTCATCAAGATTCAAAAGTTGCTAAATTAGGGTTTTGCAGGAAAATTCAACTCAACTTTGACCAAGCAGAACTTTCTCATACTTTATGAGAAATGACCCATACAAAGCTCATTTTGAAGAGGATGAAATTTACTACAATCCATCTTCACACCCCAAGATCAAGAAAACACTTCCAAAGCTTACAAATTTGGACATTATAGGTCATTTTTGAAAGTCAACAAAAACACCTTCTTTTCCAAAGCTTATAACTTGAGCATGGAATATCAAAATGAGATGAGACCAAAAGGGTTGATTAGAGGACATCTCAAGGTTTCTAAAAAGTCCAAGAACACTTCCAAAAGTTCAAAATTGAAGAAGTTATGCATTGTTGAAGTTGGGCATTTTTCCAAAATTGCCAAAAGTCAACTATCCTAAAAACTCCAATTTTTGACAAAAGGGCCCACTTTTTTCCACTTGATTTGGTCTTGTCACACCACACACGTGTCCCATCTTCAATTTCATGACCAATCATTTATTTTTCTATTTTATTTAATTTTTATTGATTTAATTCATTTTAAATCAATATTAATTCAAATAAAATCCAAAAATTAATGGAATGAGATCTTTGTGATCATTACAACTTTCAAATACCAAGATACACCTAATCAAATTCGTATCAAGCATTGTTGTGCACAAAATATCAGATTTGGTACAATTTTGGAAAGTTTATCAATGGTGATCATATCAAATCCCAAACCTTGAATGCACATGGATTGAAAGCCCAACTCTTGACCTAATTCATTCCCATATACCCACACAAGCTATACACATCAAGAAGGCGACCTGAAACTGCAAGAAACGGCCAAACAAAAACTGAAAAAAGTGTGAAAAAGTGGGAGATCGAATTCTTGTTTGGAGGTCAATTCAACCCAAAATCTCAACGTGGTGTTATTGCTTGCAAACCCCTGAAGCTATAGCAATCAGAACCAAGTCCTCTCATCGCCTGAAACGCCCTGTAAGTCGTCACGAATATAGCCCTGTACATGGAATCTTGAATCTGTTTTCTTGCATCTTTTTGCCAATTTCCTTGTACCATCATGCTTAACGTTTAATTTCCAACATTTCTACATTATTTGATTTTATTTTCATGGCCTCTAACGTGATACCCGAACCTAGGGTTTCCATGCTTTGTTTTTAGGAATTTTTGGTACAGGCAAAATCAAGGCAAACCATGGCCATAGTTGTGTTCAGGGAAGCAAGACGAACATGATGATGGTCTTAGCTTGCGTTTACATGACCTAGGATGAATGTTTGAAACATCCCACGAATCTTCCTACGGATAAAAATCCGCAGGTAAAAAAACAAGGGATTTGTTGAAGAAGACGACCACGCGTCCTCCCCTAATTGGCTGGTTCAAAACAGCGCGCCACTTTTTTTTATTTTTAGCATATTAATTGATTTTTCTATATAATATTTGTTTTGCGTTCTAATAACAAATAAGTACATTGGCTCAGATGGCAAGCGTGTTAATGCATAGTCTAATGGGGCCTGGGTTCGAATCCCAGGTCCCCCATTATATTTGTCTTATTTTTCTCCAAGCAATTGTGTGTGGTTTCAGCAAGCGTGGACTATCATGCTCCTACTGATCTCAGATGCCAGATGGCCTGCAAATTAAATCCAATGGCCAAAGTTGGATATCCACCATACTCTCCAGTCAAAGGAACACGCTAGATTGGGAAAGTCAAACAAGGCTGAATGAAAATGGGCCAGCAAATTGCAAATCACACCTTCAAATTGGGCCCAGTACCCCCTTGGTCATTTCTTTTCTTTTTATATTTTATTTATTTTACTTGTTTTATTTTATTATTCTTAATTAATTACTAACCAAATACTTATTATTTTCTTCATAAAAACAGAAAACAAAAAAAAATATTTTCATTAATTTCATTATTTTATTTTTCTAATTAAATAATAATTTATTGACTTAGTTTTAATTAGGCATAATTCAAACCTTTTTGCAATAAATTAAAAGTAATTTAGAATATTAGGTTTTTTTAATAATTTTAATCACTCTTATTTTTATTTCCTTAAATATAAAAAAATCCAAAAATATTTTTTTCATTTAATTAATTAATTAACTTAGATTTAATTTCCATTTAATTCAAAATAACAAAAAAACATGCTTTCTTTAATAAAAAAGGGTCAAAACCCTAAAAATGTGTCGTCTTAATTTTTCGCACGCGATCTATTTATTTCCAATATTGTAATTGCTTCTGGTATGTAATAGCTTTTAATTAGAACTTTATTTATTTATCGCTTTATTTACTTTCCGCAATTTAAATTAAAGGGTTTGTTTTTGGCGATGTAAATACCCGACGCCTTATAATAGCTTAGATTTAATTTCCCGCAATTTAATTTCCGCACAATATTAACTGTTAGATGTTTGATAATAGGGAATGCATGACAAGATCCAATGAACTTAAAATCAACGTAGCTCGCCCATAACATGTACAAATAAAATTAATCGAAATAACACACTTGCACATGCCACTCTTAGGGTACACCTCACTTGGTTGCCTCGAACGTGGTCATTGAGTATAGGAAGTTTTAGAAGTCGCCCTCTTGTCCAAATATCATAGTTTCCTTGAAACGGTTGCCTCAAAAAAATGATCTAAGACATTAGGGTTACCGCTAAGGCATCCTAACATTGCTTTAGTGACCATACGTCCCTTAAACGAATTGACCCGAAAACTCCAACCACGATGCTACCTACTCCTCAATAGTGGGATAGCATTGTCTAAAGGAAACTTGCACAGATTAATTCCTTTTTCGAGTAGGTAGATGGTTCTTAAGTACTTGCTCCTTTTAAAACAAAACAAAACTTTTCGCACTTACACTCTCTCCAAAACAAAAACTCTTTTCAAACCCACAAACACAAAGAAAAGCAAACTTTTGAAAACACTTTGAGCAAGTACCTAAGAGCCCGTGGGTAACCACGGATAGAAAGGGTGCTAACACCTTCCCTTTCTATAATCTACCTCCCGAACCCGAGAAATATCTCAAAAAGGAATTTTTCTGTGCTTTTGTCCTTTCTTTGTTGGATAAAATAAAAGACGGTGGCGACTCTTGCTTACGACGACATTTTGCGAAAACAAACGCAAACGCGAACCAGCATTCCAAAACAGTTAGTTCTCATTCCCACCGATCACACCATGGTTCACACATAGTTAGAACCTCTTATATGACTCTGTACCATGGTTCACATATAGTCGGGATAACTTCAATGACTTTGTACCATGGTTCACAGATAGTTGATCCATATTTTATGACTCTACCATGGTTCACACATAATTTGAACATCTTCAATGACTATGTACTATGGTTCACACATAGTTGGAATATCTTCTATGACTTTGTACCATGGTTCACTCATAGTTGGAACATCTTCGATGACTTTGTACCATGGTTCACCCATAGTTGGAACATCTTCAATCACTCTGTACCATAATTTACACATAGTTAGAACATCTTATATGACTGTGTACCATGGTTCACACATAGTCGAAAAATCATCTATGATTATGTACCATGGTGCACACATAGTAGATCCATCTTCGATGACTCTATTCCATGGTTCACACATAGTTGGAATATCCTCTATGACTCTATACCATGGTTGACACATAGTAGATATGTTGTACCCCAAAATTTTCCCTCCCATATTTCGCAAAGCATTTCAAGTGAGATCCTCAAATTGCTCAAGGAAGTCCAAGAGTTGACCAGACAAGCTCTCTCCTAAGGCAGTGTACCTCAAATTAGGGTTTCATGTTGCATCAAGATACTTGAGTCCGAGGGATCCCAAATGCTCACCATTGTCCTAATATGTTCTCAAGATCATCCATGTCAAGTTTAAAGCCTTGTAGAGGAAGTTTGCTCAATTAATTGCTCAAAGGCCTGAAAATCGACTGTGCTAGGGCAAAAGTCAACAGTGGCCTACATACAGTCAAACTTCAAGAATTTTGGTCAACATTCTCATTTTGAAGTATTATTCATCATTTTATCAAGGGTTGATCATGATTCATCAAGGATTGCTCACAATTCATCAAAACCTAAAAGTTGCTAAATTAGGGTTTTGCAGGAAAAGTCAACCCAACTTTGACCAAGCATAACTTTCTCATACTTTATTGAAAATGACCCATCCAAAGTTCATTTTGAAGAGGATGAAATTCCCTACAATTCATCATCATCTCCCAAGTTCAAAACATGCACTCACAAAAAGTTATGAATTTGGACATTATAGGTCATTTTGAAAAGTCAACAAAAACACCTTTTTTGCCAAAGCTTCATATATGAACATGGAAGAATCAATTGAAATGAGACAAAAAGGGTTGCTTAGAGGACATCTCAAGATTTCTAAAAAGTCCTAGAACACCTTCAAAGAGTCAAAATTGAAGAAGTTATGCATTGGTGAAGTTGACCTTTTTTGAAAAATTGCCAAAAGTCAAAAGTGCCTCAAATTGCAATTTTTGTCAAATGGGCCTAACATTTTGCACTTGTTTTGAGTTTGTAGCACGGTCCACGAGCCCTAACCCCTCCCACTTGCCTTTATATTGTTTTTAACATTTATTTTGATTTTTTATTTCAATTAAATCAAAATAAATCATGGAAATATCAAAAGCATTTAAGTCTTAAGATTTGATGCATGTTTCAGGTCCCTTATACAACTAGCAAGTGAATCAAATCATGTAAGGCATGGTTGTTCATAAAAAATTGGTTTTGGCCTATATTTGGAAAGATTTTCATGAAGATCAAATCATGATCAAAGACCATAATTGCCAAAGATTGAGAACACATTTGCAACCCTAATCCGTTCCTTGGTATATAGTGGACAAAGACAGATCAAAAACACAAGATTTTGAGGCGTGGAGAGGAAGAACAAAACTTGAAAAAACTCAAGAAAAGTGGTGATTTGATTTCATACTTCCAAGCATTTTCAAGACTCCCAAGCCATCTCTTTCGTTTCCTGTGCACTCAAGGAAGCCATAGCAATCAAAAGCAAGCCTTCTCGTGCGCTAGAACTCACTGTAAGTGGTTTACGGATTAGACATATTCTTGAAATCGAATACCATTGTTTAAGCATTTATAGCATGAATCATGTATATATTCTGAATCCTGGAAGTATTTGCAAGTTATTCATAATAGTTAATTGCATTTTTTCTAACCCTATAGATAAACACCATTGCTAGGGTTTTCTGTTGCGTTTTGGGATCTTTTTATACAGGCAAAATTGGTCCACAAGAAGGGCACCATGATGCTCACCAGGCCAAGACGAATTGGTCCACAGCATTAGATTTCATTTATCGTGCTTGTATGTGATTTTGAAATATGCAGGAGTTGTAGCTACGGACTTTTGTTTGTAGGTAAAAGTCCACAACTTTTACCAACGGAGGGAGGTTAGAGACGATGGCGTGGCAACCCCTGATTGCTTCGTTTGAATTTGCGCGCGGATAATGTTTGTTTTGAGTATTTTCCATATTATTAATTATTATTATTTGACATACAACAAAAGCGCGTGGCTCAGTTGGTATTGAGGCAGGTGAAAAGGCCATAGGACCTGGGTTCGAACCCAGGTCCCCCCCATGTATTTCATGTTATTTTTCATTGCATGATCACGCATATGCACAGGCGTGAAGTCCACCATACATCCTCAATGCACAACCAACCAGATGTCCACAAGCCAGATCTAGCGCCCATCATTTGGAGGACCATGATGCACCCCAGTCAACATGCAGCACTGGATCATGGAAGTAAATATGGATCAGTTTCTTTTGGGCTCCAAAACTGCTAATGGCACCCCCCCCCCCCCAATTTGCTAGCAAACAGGCCCATTTTCTTTTTCTTTTCTTTTATATTTTCTTTATTTAATTTATTTAAATTATTTTTACTAACACATAAATTATTTTTTTTTTTATCAAAAAATCATAAAATCAATTTTTCATCAAATTAGATTTAGGTTTTATTTTTTATCAAAAATTAATTTAATTAGTTTATTTAATTTTAGGATAACTTTAATTTGTCTTTGTAAATAAATTAAAATAAATTAGAAACTAGGGTTTTTGTTTAATTTAAATTCTATTTTCTTTTCTTAAAAATAACCAAAACACAAAAATAGGTCAAAAATAATTTAATTTTCTTAATTTAAATTAATTAGTAATTAGGTTTGTACATATTTAATTTAAAACCTTATTTTCTCAAATATCAAAAACAACCAAAAAATAATATTTTCTTTTAATTAGGGTTAGACGGGGTCAAAACCCTAATTTTATTCGTCCTCGATTCATCGCGCGTATTTACTTATTTTTACAATATTAATGTAATTGCTCATGGAATGTAATAGTTTAATTAGGACTTTTCTTTTATTTATCGTTTCGACGGGTCTTTGGCTATGTAATTAATTCCCCACCCGAATTAGGGATTAAAGCGTAACACTATGTCTCATTGGATCATCTTGCAACCAGACTTCGGTATCGACTATCAAGCTCGGACGACGCCAATCAATCTGATCTACCTTCAACCAAGTAGTAAAGTGATGAGACGCTCGAAGATATAAAGGCAATAGCAGAGTTGGAACCAAGTGGGATTGTTCACATATTTTCTTTTCTTTGTTTTTCACAAATTGTATATTTTTTATCTTTCAGCGGCGTTCTCCTACTAGGACGTCGGCCTCTTGTACAAAACGCCTATTACAGGCCAACTTTAAAAATCAATACAATTTGTTTTCACAATAAATTTCAAAGTTGTTTTTCTTTTTCTGTTTTGTTTTGCAAGAACGTCCAATGATTCATTTTTGATATATGCATTTGAAAATAATTGTTGCTCATAAATATTTACATGCGAAACAAAAGACGATTACTCGTAATTCCAGAAACAGGGGCAAACAAGAAATGTCCAAACCTTATAGTTGCTCTATTCACCACGTACAGGGATAGACCCAGCTGAAGAATATGACTAAAAATGCATACACTCCCTGCAGAGTAAAAGGTATATAAAAACATTGGTGTTAATTCTCCCCAAGCAGAGTTCATCTATCACCAGCACTAGAAGACCATCCCCAGTGGAGTTTATTTCTTCCACAAACAAAAACTTTATCGCCGACAGAGTTTATCATCGCCAGCAACGATAATTCATCCACAGCCGAGGTTATTTCTCCAAATCAGCGGATCCTCTGACAGAGTATCTCTTCCTCAGAGTCACTCTCTCGCCAGTTTATTCTCCAGCAGAGTTATTCTCCTACCAAGTTATTCTCAAATCATCTTCGATCGTTATCCCCAACGGGAGAAACTCTTTATATTCTCCAGCAGCAGTCCAGAATTTATTTTCCCCAACTAGAGAACATCATAAAGACATTACACATCCATACATCATGGCATGCATATACGCATCATATAGCATAATCTCATTTATTTTGAGAACATCATTGCTCAATACATTTCATACATCATGAAATTACATACGACTAAATGTTGTACCCCAAAATTTGCCCTCCCATATTCTTCAAGGTTTGTCAAGAATCATCTTCAAATGGTTCAAGATTGCTCAAGGATTGCACAGTCCAAACATCTCCTAAGCAAGCTGAAATTAGGGTTTTGGTTCTTTCAAGGAATTTGGGGTTTTCAATGGTTCAATCAAGTCTCATATGCCCATATACATTCTCAAGCACCTACATACCAAGTTTCAAGACTCACAGTGCCAATTTGCACAGTCAAAAGCTCCATTTGATCTACAGTCAACTACAGGGGCAAAATGATCATTTCACAGTCAAAAGTCAAAAATTTTGGTCAACATATTATTTTGAGTCCAAAATCATCATTTGATCAAGTCTTGATCATGATTCCTCAAGAATAGCTCAAAAATCATCAAGATGCAAGAAGTTGCTATTTTTGGACAGTAGAAAAGTCAACTGTATCTTGACCAGGGCATAACTTTTTCATGGTTCATCAGAAAAATTCCATCCAATGCTCATTTTGAAGGGTATGTGATTTCCTACAATCCCTCTTCACACTCCAAGACCTAGAAATGCTCTCACAAAAAGTTATCAATTTCTACATTATAGGTCAAATTCAAAAGTCAACAAAAGTGTACTTTAAGTCAAAGGCCATAACTTGAGATTGGTAGATCCAAATGACATGGGACCAAAGGCATTGGTTAGAGGACTTCAAGGCCTTTCCAAACTTTCCAAGAACATGTTCATATGATCAAAATTGAGCAAGTTGTGCATTGGAGAAGTTGGGAAATTTTTATGAATTTGCAAAAGTCAACTTTGCTCAAAACACCTTATTTTTGCTAGAAAATGCAAGATTTGATTTTTCAATCTTTTGGTGAAGCAAATATGGTCAAGATATGCTGGCAATTTCGTGCACAAATCAAAGATGCAAAAATCTCCAAATTTGGCAATATTTTCCAATCATGAAAAATCAAAAAGATTTGATTTCCAATCAAAGATTCAATCACCATTGCACATGGATTTTTGCCAAGTATTTGACCTAATTCTATTCCTCTATATATATGCAAGCAAATCCTAATCTCATACACGTGAGAAAGTTGCAGACAAAGGCCATACCATATTGAAAAATTCTAAGAAAAACTCAAAACTGATTTCTATATTCCAGGGCGATTCAAAGCTTTTGGTTGATTCTAATACATTGCAGGAGGTTCCCAGAACGTGTGGCAATCGAATTCCAGCTTCATAGCTCAAAGAATCACCCTATACATAGTCACGGTTTGCATTTTATTTTGAGAATCGTACAGCTTAATTCATGCATCATTAACATGATTTTGTGTTTGATTTGTGTTGCTAGGGACTGTACAAAGCTAATGGTATAGTTTAATTGCATTGAAACGCCATAAATCAAAAGTTGCCGTGGTTGAATTTTAGGGTTCTTAAGCTGTGAATTTGGGGCTTTGCAATCCAGGCAAAATTGAGACCACTAAGGCACATGGTTGAATTCGTGAGAACCAGACGAACACGATTGAACCCTCGCAAAATATTTATATACACCATAGCTCTAATCGTTATTTTTCGTCGCTGTAGTTTGTGGGGGTTAAAAACCCCCACTATCTAATGTTTATTTTTTGCAGAACAGCGAAGAAGATGATGAGGTGTTAACCTCTGAGTGGTTAATTCAAATAAGCGCGTGTTTTTATGTTGTTTATAGCTTAATGATTTATTTCCCAATATATTATTTGTCTCTTATGCTAATAACGACTAAAGCGTGATGGTGGAGTGGTTGGCCAAGCATCCAATAGGCGTTGGGACCCGGTTTCGAATCCCAGGTCCCCCAAAACACTTGTTTCTATTTTTCTTCATATAATTACATGCAGGTTTCATGATGTTGTCCACCATATGCCTTAATCATCCATGCGCCAAGTGGCCACAAACTTGAATCTAATGGCCATGAGATGATGGTCACCATACCCCTCAGTCAATGCCTGCGTGGACAATCTCAAAAGTCAAAGAGGCTTGCATGTTGTTGGGCCTGGAAATTGCTTTCTCACCTCCTGATTTGGGCCATCACCCCCACAAGTTTATTTCTTTTCCTTTTTATTTTCTTTTATTAATTATTATTATTATTATTATTTAATTAACATAATTAATTATTTTTCATAATAAAATCAGAAAACTAAAACATTTTTATTATTAATTTCACCTTTAATTTATTATTTTTGTAAATAAATTCTAATGTAATTAATTTACTTAATTAGGTTAATTTTGACTTCTTTCACAATAAATAAAATTAACATAGAATTAGGGTTTTGACAATTTTAATCATCTTTTTATTTTATTTTATTTTCATTAAAAACATAAAAAACTAAAAAATACTTTTTTCTTTTAATTAATTAATTAATTAGTTTTAGGTTTAATTTAATTAATTGCAAAATAATAACAAACTTCTTTCTTTCTCAAAAAGGGGTCAAAACCCTAAGAACTTTTCCGATTCAATTTCTTTTCGCGCATATTAATTTTGACCATTATTATGTAATTGCTCCGAGGATGTAATAGCTTTAATTAGGACTTTTTATCGCTTTTATTTATTTTCCCGCAATTTACTTTTCAAGGGTTGCTTTTGGCGATGTAAATACCCGACGCCTTGTAATAGCGTAGCTTTACTTTTCCGCAATTTACTTTCCGCAACTATTAACTGTTAGATGTATGTTAACTAGGCTATGCATGACAAGGCTAATCTCTGAAATTAAAATCAATTTGTAGCTCACCATAACATGTACGAAGATAGCTTAACTGAATCCTGACACACTCGCACATGCCACTCCTAGGGTACGCCTCACTTGGTTGCCTCGAAGTGGTCATTGAGTATAGGGTGTTTTAGAGGCCGCCCTCCTGTCTAAAGATCCAAGTTGCCTCGAAACGGTTGTGTTGTACCCCAAAATTTTCCCTCCCATATTCTTCAAGATTTGGCAAGATCAAGCTTCAAAATCTCTCAAGAGTTGCACAGTCCAATTGCCTCCTAACACAGTCAAAATTAGGGTTTTGGTTCTTGCAAAGAAATTAAGGTTTTCAAGGGTCCAATCAAGTCCCATATGCCTATATACATTGTCAAGCATTCATATGTCAAGTTTCAAGACTCACAGCATCAAGTTGCACAGTCAAAAACCCTAATTGCTTCACAGTCAACTGCAGGGGCAAAATGGTCATTTGACAGTCAAAAGTCAAAATTTTTGGTCAACATCTTATTTTGAAGCCACAATCATCATGTGATCAATTCTTGACCATGATTCCACAAGCATGGCTCAGAAAGTCTCAAGATGCAAAAGTTTCTATTTTTGGACAGTTGAAAAGTCAACTGCAAATTGACCAAGGCATAACTTCTTCATGGTTTATCAGAAAAATGCCATCCAAAGCTCATTTTGAAGGGGATGACATTTCCTACAACTCATCTTCACACTCCAAGTCCAAAAAATGCTCTCACAAAAAGTTATTAATTTCAACATTATAGGTCATTTTCAAAAGTCAACAAAAAGGCACTTTAAGTCAAAGACCATAACTTGAGATTGGTAAATCAAAATGACATGGGACCAAAGTCATTGGTTATAGGACTTCAAGACCTTTCCAAAATGTCCAAGAACATGTTCATAGCTTCAAAATTGAGCAAGATATGCATTGGAGAAGTTGGGAAATTTTTGGGAACTTTCAAAAGTCAACTTTGCCTAAAAAGCTTCAATTTTGCTAATGGGCCTCAAATTCTTTCTTGAATCATTACCCAAAGCCTATGCACGACCCATTGAACTTAAAATAATTTATTTTCTTATTTTTAATTAATTAATTGAATTTTTATTATTATTAATTCATTTAATTGGTTTTAATTATAGAAAAATATCAAAGCATGATTGTCAAATCTTTTTATGAAGCAAATACACTCCACACATGCTAAAGATTTCGTGCATCACTCAAGGGGACAAGATCTTCCATAATTGGCAAGGTTTTCATGGAAAAAGATTGAAAATCACATGATTGAAAATCAAAGATTGCAAACATTAATTCATGGACTTTTCGGCCAAGGTTTTGACCTAAATTCGTTCACATACAAAGGCATAAGCTAACCCTAAAGCTAGACAGACGTGAAAGCTGCTAATATTCCATAACCAAATTGCAAAAAACTCAAGAAATTTGTGAAACTGATTTCATACTTGCAGCACGTTTCAAAGGCTAAAAAGGATTCAATCACCTTGCCTGAGTCTCCAGGAGTCTATTGGCATCAAAAACCAATCCTAACACGCGAAGAATCAAAGAGCACGAGTCATACGGTTTACACTATTTTCCAGAATTATATATCATCATTCATGCATTTTTAACCATTTTTCTTGACTGGTTTATGTTGTTAGGAATATTCTGAAGCTAATGGAATAACCCAATTGCATTATAACGCGCTAAATCATAACTTGCCATTAACGCGTTCTAGGGTTCGTAAGGTTTGGAATTGGGGTTTCTCACATATAGAAAAATTGGCCTTCAGGACAATCATGGTTGAATTGAAAGGGACAAGACGAATCGAATGAAACCCTCGCGCTCAATTTATATGATCCACATGGCTAATCTCTATTTTTTGGACTTTTGCTTTGTGGGGGTTTAAAACCCCCGCTATCTTGTTTATGTTTACAGGTACAAACGAAGAAGGAGATAGCGTGGTAGTGCATGGTTGGGTAGTTCAAATCTGGCGCGTTTTATTTTTTTTTATACCACTATGATTGTTTTTCTTACATAATAATTACTGTCCATTATATGTACAAACGCGCTTGGTAGCTCAGATGGTGGAGGACGTGTATTGCAAGCATTGGGACCTGGGTTCGATTCCCAGGTCCCCCCACATAATTCATAATTTTTGTTCTAACGTGTTCTAGTGCAGCTTTCGTTCAAAGGCCCATCTTACACCCTCACGCCTAAGCCTGCCAAGTGGCCATGAGATCCATCTAGTGGCCAGAAGGTGAATTCCATGGTGTACCCCAGTCAGACAACATGTGCAGGATTCTTGAAAGTCAACGAGGCCTTGTCTTAATGGGCCAGAATTCCTCAAACAAACCTCCACTTTGGGCCTGACACCCCATTTGGTTTGCCTTGCATAATTTTATTTTCTTTTCTTTTTAATTCTTTTAATTGCTTTAATTATTTTTATTAATTCACCATAAAATAGTTTTTTCCTAATAAAAAATCAGAAACTAAAAAATGTTTTATTTTTAATTATTTATTAAATTTACCATTAATCTATTTTTGTAAATAAATGACTAACAATTAATTTAGTTTAATTTAGGTTTTAAATTTTAATCCTTTTTCTTAATAAATAAAATTACATAGAATTAGGTTTTGACATTTTTATCTTTTCCTTAATTAATTATTATTATCATTATTAATTACCATTATTTTGTACATAAATATGTAAATTAATTAATTAGCTTAAATTAGGTTAACTTTAATATTTTCTTAATAATTAAAATAGACTTAGAATTAGGGTTTTCACTTGATTTTATTTTCTTTATTTCATTAAATACAAAAACATAAAAAACACACTTTCTTTTCTTTAATTAAATAATTAATTAGGTTTTAATTCAATTTAATTTCAAGCAAAGGGTCAAAACCCTCGGACGTCCTGATTTTAATTCCTTTCGCACGTTATTCTTATTTTTTTCTTATTGATTATTATGTAACTGCTTTCCGGATGTAATAGTAATTAGGTTTACCGCATTTTTTACTTTCCGCATTTTTATCAAAAATGGGTCTTTGTATTTTGGCGATGTATAGACCCGCGCCTTGTAATAGCGTAGCTTTTATGTTTCCGTCTTTTAATTTTCCGCACTCCTAACTGCTAAACTTGCATGAAAGAATGTATGGTAATTAAAAACAACGCGTAGCTCACAATGCCATGATCAAAGATAACTGTTAACATGAAAACAACACACAATACACACACCACTTCTAGGATACGCCTCATTCGTTGCCTTCGAAACGTGGTCGTCAAGTATAGGACGTTTTAGCGGTCGCTCTTATGTCCAAGATCCAGTTGCCTCGAAACTGTTGCCTCGAAACAGTTGCCTCGAAACAGTTGCCTCGAAACGGTTGCCTCGGATTAAAAAGGATCTAGGACATTAGGGTTGCTTCTAAGGTGTCCTAACTGTTGCTTCGGTGACCACACTGTCCCTACAATCGAATTGACCCGAGAACCTCCAACGGTGGTGCTACCTACCTCTCAATGGTGGGATGGCATTACCTTAAGGACTTTTACACAGCCTAATTCCTTAGGGTAGGTAGATGACTCATGGATACTTGCTCTCTTCAAAAACAAATCAAAAATCTTTTCACACTGACACTTTCAAAAGCTTTCAAAACAAATTTTTCAAACACTCTTGAGGACAGATACAAGAGTTATTCAGAAATCTTTCAATGAAACTTTTTTTTCAAACCCACTCACATTTTGAAAAGCAAACACTTTGAAAACATAAGAGCAAGTATCTAAGAGCCCATGGATAACCATGGATAGAAAGGGTGCTAACACCTTCCCTTTCTATAAATCTACCTCTCGAACCGAGAAACAATCTCATAAGGAATTTTGATGTGCTTTTGTCCTGTCCTTCCCTTTCTATTTCCACCGATCACAGGTTGCCTCGATAAAAAAATGATCTAAGACATCAGGGTTACCGCTAAGGCGTCCTACTATTGCTTTGGTGACCACATGTCCCTATAATCGAATTGACCCGAAACTCCAACGACGGTGCTACCTACTTCTCAATAGTGGGATAGCACTGTCTAAAGGACATTTACACAGCTTAATTTCTTTTGAGTAGGTAGAGGTTCTCAGGTACTTGCTCTTTCAAAAAACAAAAATACTTTTCGCACTTACACTTTTCAAACAAAAGTTTTCAAACAAACACTTCATACACTCTTGAGGACTGATACAAGAGTCAAATCGAAGTTTTCAAATGAACTTTTTCAAAACCCACAAACACAAGAAAAGCAAAATCTTTTTGAAAACATAGTGAGTAAGTACCTAAGAGCCCGTGGATAACCACGGATAGAAAGGGTGCTAACACCTTCCCTTTCTATAATCTACCTCCCGAACCCGAGAAACATCTCGAAAAGGAATTTTGTTGTGCTTTTGTCCTTTCCTTGTTGGAGAAAATAAAAGACGGTGGCGACTCTTGCTTACCGCGACATTTTGCAAAAACAAACGCAAACGCAAACCAGCATTCCAAAATAGTCAGTTCTATTTCCACCGATCACAGAACTGGCGACTCTGCTGGGGACAATATTATAAGTGAGGTGTACCTTAAGATTAGATCACTTGTGTTTTCAATTGTATTCCTTGAATGCTTTAATATTGTGGGCTTGTATCAGAGTTTTATAGATCCTAACCCGGATCTGGGGACACCCTTTAGAAGTAGCAACAAACTGTGAGGGAACTGTGCGGGGTATACCGACATGGTTGAAGCAGTTGCTACGTTGATGTGGCACTTTGGTGAGTACTGGTAACCCTTGAGTCAAGTCAAGGAGAGTACGGGGCCACCGCGTGGTGTCGTGAAGCATCAACTGACCTTAGAACCTTACTTGACCATCCTGGCCTCTTTAGGGGTAGTGAGATGACCGACTTTGGTACAGTCCGAAGTTGGTAGATACTCGATACTACACTCATTGAGGGTTGTTTTCTTGGAATATTTTGGTCGCCAGTTAAGTGGCTAAATCAAAACAATGAACATAGAAAACAATCCAATGATATTGAGCTCCTTAGAACCCGGTTACTATTTATAGGACAGGTTTTGAGCCAACTAACTTCAAGAGGGTAATACCTAAACTCCATGCTAGCCTAAAATCTAAGGGCTCTTTGTGTGACTTGTGTGCTTTCAAACTTGAACTACTTGCACATTCTTGTTATCTGACAGCGTGAGTTCCTTCCGGGTTTTGTTTACAGTCCTTAATCGGGACTTATTACAGGGCTTACTTACGTCACCTCACACTTTTGCATACCTTTACCATAACATCATAACATCATACCATTGCATACATCCTGCATAAGGACTAACCCATTTCAAGGATCTCAAGGGTTTGTGATGCAGGTCATGATGAACCAACTGTCTAGCAAGGGGCAAAGGGGATTTATTTTCCTCTAGCCAAGGTTGTTTGGAGATCAAAACATGATGACTTGAGTCAAGGGCTATGACCCACTCGATATGGTGAGCCTTGACTCTTGAAGAAAGACTCTCAACAACATGAAGTTCCTTCAATCAAGCTACCAGATTCAAATTCTAACAAGTTTCTCTGTTTACCCCGCGAGATCCTTGAAAACATTGCAAACATAAATCATACGCATTTCATTTCATCATATGCATTACAGGTACCTCTTTTGCAGGTCACTTATCTTCTTTGTTGTTTATTTCAGCAATCATCATGTCTACTGAACCTTCCACTGAACAAGCTATCAAGGCCCTCCAGGCCCAGAACGCCCAGTTCCAAGAGTTGGTTATGAGCCTGGCCCAGGGTCAACAGGATTTGAAGACTCTGATTCTGAAAGAGAGGAAGAAGGAGAAGAAGAGGACCGTCTTGTTCAACACTGGACGCAGATTTGGGAATGGATTACAGAATGAGGTTGAGCTGACTACCTCATCTGTGGGGAAAGACAGCCCACAAGAGGGAAGGGTTCCTAGTCACGTGGTCTCCGACAACGAGACGGATTATGATGAAGAACAGTACCCTCCTGCTGAGGATAGGTACAAATAGTTGGAGGATCGCTTGAGCGCCATGGAGATACAGAATGTGCCCGGGTTGGACTTTGGAGACCTAGGCTTATCCTCTGGGGTGGTGATTCCCCATAAGTTCAAGGCACCTGCTTTTGCCAAATACGACGGAACTTCCTGTCCAAAGCTGCACCTCCGGTCGTATGTAAGGAAGATCCAACCTTACACTGCTGACAAGAATTTGTGGATCCATCTCTTCCAGGATAGTCTTTCAGGGACTTAACTCGAGTGGTTCTATCAGCTGGATGGGGCCATAATCCGCAACTGGGAAGATTTGGCTACTGCGTTCTATAAGCAGTATCAATGTAATTCCGACCTCGCTCCTACGCGTACCCAACTCTAGGGTATGTCAATAGGGATGGGTGAAGGATTTAAAGAATATGCTCAAAAGTGGAGAGACCTTGCTAGAAGGGTGCAGCCACCTTTAACTGACCGTGAGCTTGTTGATATGTTCTTGGGGACCCTGTCTGGTCCGTTCTTTAACCATTTGATTGGAAACTCTTCGGCTGGGTTTACAGACCTTATCTTGACTGGTGAGAGAATTGAAGCTGGCATCAAAAGTGGGAAGATTCAAGAGGCTACACATCCTAATACTCAGAAAAATCCCTACAATGGAAAAAAAGAGTCCAATGTTGTGTCTGGTAAAAAGAGTCGTCATGATCAACATGTAGGGGCAACCCAGATCTCTGATCCCACGCCTGTTCAACAAAGACAGAGCAATAGGCGTAGGGTAAGATATCAAGATAGGAAGTATACTGACATCAACATGCCTTTGTCTCAAGCGTTACAACAATTGCTGAAGGTGAAACTGATCACACTAAAGGATCCTCCTCAAAATCCTGATACTTCCTCTTCCAAGTATAACCCGAGCGTGAGATGTGCCTACCATTCTGACAGTCCTGGACATGACACCGACGACTGTTGGAGTTTGAAGAACAAGATCCAAGACTTGATTGATGCCAAGGAAATCAAGTTTGATCACTGATCCTACACCAAATCATTGAGAATGTCTTTTGTTCGTTTGAATTTTCAAGTTGTAATATATTTGTTATTCAAACAATTATCTATGTATGCCAAACTTTGTTTCATTAATGCATTGCATATGTTTGTCTTGATTTGATCCAATCATTTTAATCACATCTAAACTACGCTTTTTACTCGTTCAACTCTTGCTAAAAGTTACAAGCCTTTTGAGGGAGGATGACGAAAACGATACCACAATCTTTACAGTATGCTTTTGAACAGACTCCGCTGATGAGGTACAGGCATTGTTTCAAATCCTAAACAGTGGAGTTATAAGTAAGATAATCCCTAGTCAACCCCTTTGAGCCAAAGAAGTCGGAGTTTTTCTTTTCAAAAATTAAAACCCTTAATCATAACCTGGGGCAGGGTAGTTTCTCAGTTGATCCAGGTGCACAATGAATGGCATCAAAGGAGTCCTTCCAAAACAAAAGACGGTGATGGTTCCAAATAATCATAACAACATGCAGTCATTATCTCTCGAAATAAAAGCCCAATAAGTCAAAACCTATGAAGGAGACTTAAGAAAAACTGGGGCATCCCGTTGACTGTAGTCACAAAAAGAAACAGTTCAGGCAAAAGACAGGGATAATAAAATCAAAAAAGAAAGAGGTCCTACAGACTCTCAACAAAATGACTGCCTATTCAAAATAAACTATCAGTATCCGAGCCATCACCGGAATATCAGAGCAAAGACTCAAACAAGATCTAATGCACAATTAGCTGAGTTTAGGATCGAAGAACATCATGAAGAACGGGTGGGTACAAATAAAGTTTGAGCCTTTATCCTTTGTTTCTTAAACCGTGAACCAGGCCACGTTATAACCCTTAAAAGTCCTAGCTGAAGCATGGGTTAATTCGAAAGCATACTATTACAAAAGGTATCCTGACTCCTGTAGGGCTCGCTGTAAAATCTTGAGTTGACATTACGTCTTACAAAAATTTACTTGTTTTATTGAAAATTGCATTTTCAAAAACTTCAAGAAAGACATAAGCTTTGCATTCTTAGAATAACATTGTTTGCATATGGCTATTTGTTCGAACAACAGAGAAATTCGCACGACGAATATCTAGTGAACAAAAATCTTCTCAATAAAAAGGATCACCTCAAGTGGAAAAACACTTCCAATCAAGGGGCACGGCATGATCATTGTCTATCATCTGGGGCAGTCAAGTCAAGATTCAAGGAATCTCTCAAAATTCCAAATAGCCAGGGGCAAATCTCCGCCTGAGTCACTTGGGGCATTGGACATGAATTCCAGGAACAAATCTTGCATGTTCAAACAAAGATCTTCTGGTAGTATGGCAACGCAACACTACCGACAGTGGCAACTCCCTACACTCTAAGAGCGTGGACATAGTCAAAAAATACCGCGCGTGAATCAAAGACCCCCTAGGTTGACTGGCCTAGGCAAAAATAAGGGCTTCCCGGCGAACCAAAAGGGATGAAAATAAAAAAAATCTGTACACCCGGCAAGTCGAAAACCTGAAAAGGCGGCTTGGGCAAAAATGGGTATCCCGATGGACTGAAAACCCGAAAGGGCGGTCCAGGCAAAAGTTAGGGATCAAAAGCGTACGACTATGTCCCGTCATCTCGTCACTTACCTACCAGAAGAAGATTTGTCAATCGGCAGTTATCAAGCTCCTCATAGGCCTTTTTTCTCCCGCAGAAACTGGGGCAATAAGAATTGTCCAAACTGTACAAAATGCTCTGTCCACCAAGGTACCAAGATAGGTTCAGCTGAAGAATATGACCAAGATACCTTCACTCCCCGCAGAGTAAGACAAGATTCAGAAATACTCTCCCCAAGTAGAGTTGGCCTCCCATCAGCCCTAAAAAGGCACAGTATCCCCAGCAAGTCAGCAATACTCTCCCCCAAGCAGAGTTGGTCTACCATCAGTCCTGAAAAAGTTGGGTATCCCCAGAAGATCTTAATATTCCCTAGTGGAATATACAGATATCCTCAGCAAGCATCCCCGGCAGTCTTAATATTCCTCGACCGAGTATAAGAATGTCCCCGGCGGAATACAAGATAACCTCAGTGGAACCATTTTCCAGCGCAGTCTGAAAAGCTTCCCCAACGGAGTTGAATCATATTCCCCAGTAGATTCTGGAAGCTTGTCCCCTGCAGAGTACAAATATCTCTCCCCAGCCATATTCAGAGATTATCCCCACCAGAGTCTAATTGGGTTATCCTCAGCAAGTTGCAACTGAAAGATCATCCCCAGCAAAGTTCTTTCCATCCCCCAGCGGAGTTCAACAGAGCTTATCAACGGAGTCTCCAGCGGAGTTATCGTTAAAATCTCAGCAAAGCATCTCTTCCCACAGAGTAATTCCCCGCAGAGTAATCTCTTCACCAGGTTTATTCCCCAACGGAGTCATCTTCTCCTACCGGATTATTCTTGCAATCATCTTTGTTTATCATCCCCAGCGGAAACGAAGAATTCAACCAGACTCTTCAATATCAGCCCGGGATTTAACAAACTCCCCGTCATTTGTCAAGGATTTATTTTCCCAGACGAAAATACATTCATAAACATATCACATTTCACATCTCCTATTTACATACATGATAAAGTGCATACGACACGACCTCATTTACTCTGGAGAACATCATGACATCATGGATCTCATACATCATGACATTGCATACAACTAACTCTTTACCTTTTCAGGAAAGAACGATCAATAGATAAAAGTCATTACCTTTTGGAGTAGCAGTCATCAAGATTCCTTCATCATCCCGTTGAGGTAGTAATCGTCCAAGATTCCTTCATCATCCCGTTGAGGTAGTAATCGTCCAAGATTCCTTCATCATCCCGTTGAGGTAGTAATCGTCCAAGATTCCTTCATCATCCCGTTGAGGTAGCAGTCGTCAAAGATTCCTTCATCATACCGTTGAGGTAGAAGTCGTCAAAGATTCCTTTATCATCCCGTTGAGGTAGTAATCGTCCAAGATTCCTTCATCATCCCGTTGAGGTAGTAGTCGTCCAAGATTCCTTCATCATCCCGTTGAGGTAGAAGTCATCAAGATTCCTTCATCATCCCGTTGAGGTAGAAGTCATCAAGATTCCTTCATCATCCCGTTGAGGTAGAAGTCACTCAAGATTCCTTCATCATCCTGTTGAGGTAGTAATCGTCCAAGATTCCTTCATAATCCCGTTGAGGTAGAAGTCATCAAGATTCCTTCATCATCCCATTGAGGTAGTAATCGTCCAAGATTCCTTCATAATCCCGTTGAGGTAGAAGTCATCAAGATTTCTTCATCATCCCGTTGAGGTAGAAGTCACTCAAGATTCCTTCATCATCCCTTTGAGGTAGTAATCGTCCAAGATTCCTTCATAATCCTGTTGAGGTAGAAGTCATCAAGATTCCTTCATCATCCCGTTGAGGTAGAAGTCACTCAAGATTCCTTCATCATCCCGTTGAGGTAGTAATCGTCCAAGATTCCTTCATAATCCCGTTGAGGTAGAAGTCATCAAGATTCCTTCATCATCCCGTTGAGGTAGAAGTCACTCAAGATTCCTTCATCATCCCGTTGAGGTAGTAATCGTCCAAGATTCCTTCATAATCCCGTTGAGGTAGTAATCGTTCTAGATTCCTTCATCATCCTGCTGAGGTAGAAGTCGTACTAGATTCCTTCATCATCCTGCTGAGGTAGTAATCATCCCCGATTCCTTCATCATCTATTTGGAGTAGTGTTGTACCACAAAATTTTCCCTCCCATATTCTTCAAGGTTTGTCAAGGATCATCTTCAAATGGTTCAAGACTACTCAAAGATTGCACAGTCCAAATGCCTCCTAAGCCAATCCAAATTAGGGTTTTGTTTCTTCCAAGGAATTTGAGGTTTGCAATGGTTCAATCAAGTCCCATATGCCTATATACATTGTCAAGCATCTACATACCAAGTTTCAAGATTCACAATGCCAGTTTGCACAGTCAAAAGCCCTATTTGGTTCACAATCAACTGCAGGGGCAAAATGGTCATTTTACAGTCAAAAGTCAGAATTTTTGGTCAACATCTTATTTTGAGCACACAATCATCATTTTATCAAGTCTTGATCATGATTCCACAAGCATGGCTCAAAAATCATCAAGATGCCAAAAGTTACTATTTTTGGACAGTTGAAAAGTCAACTGTAACTTGACCAAGGCATAACTTTTTCATGGTTCATCAGAAAAATTCCATCCAATGCTCATTTTTAAGGGGATGACATTTCCTACAACTCATCTTCACATTCCAAGTCCAAGAAATGCTCTCACAAAAAGTTATCAATTTCTACATTATAGGTCAATTTCAAAAGTCAACAAAAATGCACTTTAAGTCAAAGACCATAACTTGATATTGGTAAATCCAAATGACATGGGACCAAAGGCATTGGTTAGAGGACTTCAAGACCTTTCCAAAATGTCCAAGAACATGTTCATATGATCAAAATTGAGCAAGATATGCATTGGAGAAGTTGGGAAATTTTTGTGAATTTGCAAAAGTCAACTTTGCTCAAAACACATCATTTTTGCTAATGGGCCTCAAATTCCTTCTTGAAACTTTATCCAAGGCTTATGCACGACCCATTGAGATTAAATGGAATTATCTTATTATTTTTTATTAATTAATTGAATTTTTAATCAATATTAATTCATTTAATTCATTTAATTGTAGGAAAATATCAAGATATGGTTTTGCAATCTTTTCATGAAGCAAATATGACCTACATGTGCTGGAGATTTCGTGTACACATCAAGGGGACAAGAATCTCTCAATTTAGCAAGTTTTCTCAATCAAAAAGATTGAAAAATATTTGATTTTCAATCAAATATTGGAACATCAATTTCATGGATTTCCTTGCAAGATTTTAACCTAAATCCATTCTACTATATATGCACAACTCAACCCTAATGCCATACACGTGAGAATTGCTGCAGAAAAGCCATAAGAACATTGAAAAAAATCAAAGAAAACTCAAAACTGAATTCCACATTCCAACGTGATTCAAAGCATTTTCTTGATTCTAATACATTGTTGAGGTCCCCAGGAACGTGTAGGGATCAAAACCACACGCTAAAGCTCAAAGAATCCAAGGATAACAGTTTCACGGTTTAGAGTTTTTTTCATAATCGAATACTTTGATTCATGCATCATTAACATGTTTTGTTGATTGTTTTGTGTTCATAGGGACTGTACAAAGCTTTTGGCATAGGTTAATTAGACTGAAACGCCCTGAATCACAAATCACCATTGACAAATATTAGGGTTCCGAAGCTTTGATTTTGGGGCTTTCCCATACAGGAAAAATTGGAACCTCTCATGCCTATGGTTGTAATCGTTGCAACCAGACGAATTGAATGCCATACTCGCGCCATAATTATATAGCCTAGGGAGCTAATCGCTATTATTCCTCATGCTATTTTGTGGGGGGTTAAAAACCCCTGCTATTTGATTTGTTTTTGCAGGTATTCAGTGAAGAAGACAATACGTGTTAGCATATGGTTGGTTCATTCAAATATAACGCGCGCTTTTATTTATTTCCAGCATAATTGATCTTTTTTTATATTATGTTCATTATCTATTATGTTAACAAACGCAGGCGAGTGGAGTAGTGGTTAGTGTGCTGGCATGTGACCATTGGGACCTGGGTTCGATTCCCAGGTCCACCCAATATTTCTTTCATATTTTTTCTAATGTAATCATGTGCAGACGTTCAAACGCGTTCCATCATATATCTCACACTTCAGCGCGCCAAGTGGCCTATTGCATCAATCTAATGGTCCAGATGGAAGGACTATGGTATTCCTTAGTCAACACGTACCTGGACAATTCCCAAAGTCAAACAGGCTTGCTGATTAATGGGCCTCAGATTTCTAAACTCACCTCCAAAAAAGGCCTGGCACCCCCCTGGTTTCTATTTCCTCTTTTATTTTCTTTCTTTTTATTTTCTTTTAATTATAATTATTATCATTATTATTATTAACTAACAAATAATTATTTTCATAATTAATTCATAAAACAATATTTTCTTATTATTATTATTATTATTATTATTATTATTAATTTCACCTTAATTTAATTATTTTGTAAATAAATGTAATTAATTAGTTTAGTTGTTTTAAATTAGGTTAACTTTAATCTTTTTCATAATAAATAAAATAAGTTAGACTTAGGGTTTTTCTTTTGACACTTTTAATTTCTTTTATTTTATTAAAACATAAAAAACACAAAAATACTTTTTCTTTTAATTATTTAATTAATTAGTTTTAGGCTTAATTTTAATTAAATGCAAAAGTACAAAATTTCATTCTTTTCTCAAAAAGGGTCAAAACCCTAGGACTTTCCCCGATTTAATTTCTTTTGCGCATATTTATTTTGATTATATTTATGTATCTGATCCGAGAATGTAATAGTTAATTAGGACTTTTATCGCTTTATTTATTTTCTCACAATTTATTTTTCCAAAGGGTTATGTTTTTGGCGATGTAAATACCCGACGCCTTGTAATAGCGTAGATTCATTTTCCGCAATTTATTTTCCACACTTATTAACTGTTAATTATGCATGACAAGACTTGTATGAAAAATAAAATCAACTCGTAGCTCACCAATAACATGTACAAGATAATCTTAAACTGAAACTTGACACACATGCACATGCCACTCCTAGGGTACGCCTCACTTGGTTGCCTCGACGTGGTCGTCAAGTATAGGGTGTTTTAGAGGTCGCCCTCCTGTCTAAAGATCCAGTTGCCTCGAAACGGTTGCCTCGGATAAAAAAGGATCTAGGACATTAGGGTTACCGCTAAGGCGTCCTACTATTGCTTTGGTGACCACACATGTCCCTATAATCGAATTGACCCGAATAACTCCAACGACGGTGCTACCTACTTCTCAATAGTGGGATAGTATTGTCTAAAGGACATTTACATAGCTTAATTCCTTAGAGTAGGTAGATTTCTCCTGGGTACTTGCTCTTTCAAAAAACAAAAACAACTTTTCGCACCTACACTTTCAAAAGTTTTCAAACAAACACTTCATACACTCTTGAGGACTGATACAAGAGTTACCTAGAAGTTTTCAAAACAAACTTTTTCAAAACCCACAAACACGAAAAGCAAACATCTTTTGAAAACATAGTGAGCAAGTACCTAAGAGCCCGTGGATAACCACGGATAGAAAGGGTTCTAACACCTTCCCTTTCTATAATCTACCTCCCGAACCGAGAAACATCTCGAAAAGGAATTTTGCTGTGCTTTTGTCCTTTCCTTGTTGGAGAAAATAAAAGACGGTGGCGACTCTTGCTTACCGCGACATTTCGCGAACCAGCATTCCAAAACAGTCAGTTCTATTTCCACCGATCACAGAACTGGCGACTCTGCTGGGGAATGTTGTAAAGTGAGGTATACCTTAGGATTAGACCACTCTTATGTTTTCAATTGTATGTCTTGATTGCTTTTATATTTGTGGGCTTGCATCGAAGTTTCATGGATCCTAACTCGGATCTGGGGAATACCCTTTAGGTAGCATAAGCTGTGAGGGACCTGTCCGGCGTAGACCGACACGGGTGAAGCAGTAGCTACGTTGGTGTGACACCTTGGTCTGTACCGATATCCCTTGTGTTGGAACGAGGAGAATATGGGTCTTCTGGGGAGTCATTAAGCACCAACCGACCTTAGAACCCTAAATTGACCCAACTGGGCCATAGAACAGTAGCAGTATGCTACACTCATTGAGGCTAAACTCTCGCGATGGTTCTGGTCGCAAGAAAAGATTGCGACGCTGGAGTTATGACCGATTGAGGGTAGTCAGTGATATTGAGATCCTCTAGAACCCGGTTACTATGTTCTAGGACAGGTCTTAACCAACGAAACTGAAAGAGGGTAGTACCTAAACTTCATGCTGGCCTGAACTCTAAGGGCTGTCTTGTGTGACTTGTGTGCCTTATCATGTTTGCCTTTGTGAATACTTGTGGTGTGCTTTATCATAACATCATACCATCATAACATTGCATGCATCCTGCATAAGGACTGACCCATTTCAAAGACAAGAGGGTTTCATCTTTGCTCTGTTTTGTAGGACATTATGATGCCCGTGCGAAGGAATACTATCCGGCTCAACTTTGTTCACCCACCTGATTTGCTTAAAGAATTGGTGGACAGAATTCCAAACACTACTTCCTTCATCCAGAGGCATGGTTCTCTTCTCGGTTTAGTCACTTCAAAGTGGGACCAACAACTGATGAGTGTCCTGACCCAGTTTTATGATCCCCTGTACCATTGCTTCACCTTTCAAGACTTCCAGCTGGTCCCTACCCTGGAAGAATTCTCTGATTTGCTTGGTATCCCTATCTTGGATCAGACTCCATTCACTGGTTGGGAAAAGACTCTTAGGCTTGAGGAGATTGCTGCAGCCCTTCCCTTGACCACCAAAGAGGTAATGGATAACTGGGTGACTAGAAGCGGAGTTAAGGGCTTTTTGGCTAAGTTTTTGATTGGTAAAGCTAACAGTTTCTGGAATGACTTAGACTTCAGGGCGTACGAAGACATCATGGCTCTCTTAATCTATGTTCTAGTATTGTTTCCAAATCCTGATAACTTTTTCAATATCAATGCCATAAGGATCTTCATGTCTCGGAACCCTGTGCCCACTCTCTTGGGTGATATCCTGCAACAACTCTATGCTCGTACTGCCCGAAGACGGGGAACTCTGTGGTGTTGTGCTCCTTTGTTAGTGAGGTGGTTTATTTTGCACCTCCCTAAGTTCGTGCTGAAGAACAAAGAAGGAAGAGGCTGGACTCATAGGTTAATGTCTCTCACTGATAATGACATCATTTGGACTCTCAGAGGTTTGGACGAAGTAGCCGTTATTGATCGCTGCGGAGAGTATCCTAATGTTCCATTGATCGGTACCCAGAGAGGAATCTCTCATAATCCATGTTTAGCTCTCCGTCAATTTGGAAGAGCCAGAAGAGCAGGACCTCATGAGATGTTGGTACCTCACATCAGTTTTGAGTTTTAGGTAGACAGTGACGAGCTGCGTCGTAGATTAATCCGGGCTTGGGACAGAATTCACAAAGCTGACCCACACGAGTTGGGACCGAAGACTTCTCTACCTATGGAATCCTACTACAGATGGGTCCGCATCCGTGCTCAGAAGTTAGGTATGCCATACGAAGTTGTCAGGCCTATCATTCTTGAATTTCCTGATAGAGACGGGGTTCCACCAACTGTTCTCCCTCCTCAGATACCCACTGATGTTGACACACTAAAGAGGTCTTGGGCGCAACTGCAGGAAGAACGGGATTCTTATCGGGAAAGGTTCAATGAACAAGAACAGAAAATCCAGAAGCTGACTAAGCAATTGGAGAACGAGCGGATCCTGAATGACTATATCCGTACTGAGAAGAAGAGGCCATGGGAGCACTGATGGGCTTTGGATGTTTCCTTTACAGCTTTTATTACTTTTCAGTTTTTCATTCTTGTAATGCCTAAGGGCAATTTGTTGGACAATTTAAAGTTTGAATCTAATAAAGTGTGTTTCCTTTTTGTCTACAAAGTTGAATCCCGATTGTCTTTGAAAACATAAATCATACGCATTCCATTCATCATATGCAAAACAGGTACCCTTTTTCTACAGGTTGCTAAATCTTCTTCGCTGTTTATTTCAGCAATCATCATGTCTTCGGAACCTACTACTGAACAAGCCATCAAGGCCCTCCAGGCCCAGAACGCCCAGTTTCAAGAGCTGGTCATGAGCTTAGCCCAGGGTCAACAAGAATTGAAGACTCTGCTTTTGAAGAAGAAGAAGAAGAGGACTGTGCTGTTCAACACTGGTCGGAGGTTTGGGAATGCATTGCAAAATGAGGCTGATCTGGCTACTTCCTCTGTAGGGAAAGATAGTCCCCAAGGGGGAAGGGTTCCTAGTCTCGTGGTCTCCGACAACGAGACAGATTTCAATGATGAACAGTACCCTCCTGCTGAGGATAGGTATAAACAGTTGGAGGACCGTTTGAGTGCGATGGAGATTCAACATGTGCCCGGGTTGGACTTTGGGGACCTAGGCTTATCTTCTGGGGTGGTGATCCCTCACAAGTTCAAGGCACTTGCTTTTGCAAAGTACGACGGGGCTTCCTGTCCTAAGCTGCATCTCAGATCATACGTAAGGAAGATCCAACCTTACACTGCAGACAAGAACTTAGGGATCCATTTCTTCCAGGATAGTCTTTCAGGGACTCAACTCGAGTGGTTCTATCAGCTGGATGGAACCAGCATTCGTAACTGGGAGGATTTGGCTACTGCCTTTTATAAGCAGTATCAGTACAATTCCGACCTCGATCCTACGCGTACCCAACTCCAGGGTATGTCGCTAGGGACGGGTGAAGGTTTTAAGGAGTATGCGTAAAAGTGGAGAGACCTGGCTGGAAGGGTGCAGCCAACTTTGACTGACCGAGAGCTCGTTGATATGTTCCTGGGGACCCTGTCTGGTCCATTCTTCAACCATCTGATTGGGAATTCTTCTGCTGGGTTCACAGATCTGATCTTGACTGGTGAGAGGATAGAAGCTGGTATCAAGTCTGGGAAGATACAAAAAGGTGCCTCCTCGAGTACTGAAAAGAAGCCCTTCAAGAAAGAATCTAGTGATGTTTATGGTTCAAGGAGACAGAACAAACCGGAACGCCGCCAAGCTGTCAACGCGGTGGTAATTTCAAAGCCTGCTGCTGCTCCTCAGCAATACAACCAACCAAGAGGTGAGAGACCCAAAAGGCAGTACAATCGGCTCAGTATGACCCTGTCTCAGATATTGCCACAGCTACTGTCAACCAATCTGGTAACTGTCAAAGAAGCTCCGAAGGTAGTGAATACAACATCTCCAAAGTACAACCCCAACGCCCGCTGCGCTTATCACTCCGATAGCCCGGGGCATACTACGGATGATTGTTGGGCTCTGAGGAATAAGGTTCAGGACCTTATTGATGCTAAAGAGGTTGAGTTTGAGGCGCCCGAGAGGCCTAATGTGGTGACATCTCCCATGCCCAACCATGGAGTAAATGCTATCAGGGATGATGACGACGTAGAGGAATCTGAATTTGACAGTTGGATCTACCCAACAACCAACAGTGGACCAAGCAACTGGACTGCTAAAGACTTCACACCTATTACTTTTGTCACTCAGTAATGAACTCCTTTGTTTTGAATTTGTAATGAACAATAATTTGAAACTTTATGGCCCGGTGTCTTACCCGGGGTACCGTGACTTCATTTGTGAGGGCTTATTATTTGTCATTTTCATATATCATGAATAAAAGCATTGGACGTTTTTTGCATTTCAAATCTTGCACTCATTGTCTTTCTTTATTATATATTGCAAAACAGCTATATTTACGCACACTCACCTATACAGGTTCCAATCCACTCTGGATCTCACTGGTAACGACTCTGTTACTGCCACTTATGACTTCGAAAATCCGATCAACTTAGCCGAAGACGAAGGTGAAGATGATTGTGAAGTACCTGGTGAGCTTGCAAGACTGCTACTCCAGGAAGAGAGGGCCATTCAGCCACATGAAGAGCCAGTGGAAACGGTAAATCTGGGTACTGAGACAGATAGAAAGGAAGTCAAGATTGGTGCCAATCTAGAGTCTAGTGTGAAACAACGGCTGATTCAGATGCTGCATGACTATGTGGAAATCTTTGCCTGGTCTTACGAAGACATGCCTGGGTTGGATACCGACATTGTGGTTCACCACCTACCTACCAAGGAAGAATGACCTTTGGTAAAGAAAAAGGTCTGCCGTATGCGTCCAGAGATGTCCGAGAAAATCAAAGCTGAGGTTATGAAACAATTTGATGCCAGGTTTCTAGCAGTGACTTCTTACCCTCAGTGGGCCGCCAATGTGGTTCCCGTACCGAAGAAAGATGGTAAGGTCAGAATGTGTGTTGATTACAGGGATTTGAACAGGGCGAGCCCTAAAGATGACTTCCCTCTGCCTCACATTGACGTTCTGGTTGACAACACTGCTCAGCATAAGGTATTCTCCTTCATGGACGGGTTCTCCGGTTATAATCAAATCAAGATGGCTCCTGAAGACATGGAGAAGACCACTTTTGTTACTCAGTGGGGCACCTTTTGCTACAAGTTCATGCGTTTCGGGTTGAAGAATGCTGGGGCAACCTACCAACGTGCCATGGTTGCTTTTGTTCATGACATGATCCATCATGAGATAGAAGTATATGTCGATGATATGATTGCAAGGTCCCAAACTGAGGAGGAACACCTTGACCATCTACAGAAGCTGTTTGACCGTCTGAAGTTGTATAAGCTGAGGTTGAACCCGAACAAGTGCACCTTCGGGGTGAGATCTGGAAAGCTACTAGGTTTCGTCGTGAGCGACAAAGGTATTCAAGTGGACCCTGCCAAAGTGAAAGCCATACAAGAGATGCCAGTTCCCAAGACAGAGAAAGAAGTCAGAGGCTTTCTAGGACGATTGAATTACATTGCCCGATTCATCTCGCATCTAACTGCTACCTGTGAACCAATCTTCAAGCTACTGAAGAAAGATTAAGTGGTACGTTGGAACGATGAATGTCAGGCCGCTTTCGAAAGAATCAAAGAGTATCTCCAAGAGCCACCCATTCTTATGCCACTGGTTGAAGGGAGACCTCTAATCTTATACTTGACAGTACTTGACAGTTCAATGGGGTGTGTGCTGGGGCAGCATGACGAGTCTGGCCGAAAAGAGCACGCTATTTATTACCTTAGCAAAAAGTTTACCGACTGTGAGACCCGATACTCACTGCTCGAGAAAACTTGTTGCGCTTTGGTATGGGCTGCTCGCCGGCTGAGACAGTATATGTTGACTCACACTACTCTCTTGATTTCAAAAATGGATCCGATAAAGTATATCTTCGAAAAGCCTGCCTTGTCCAGAAGAATAGCAAGATGGCAAATGATATTGACCGAATACGACATCCAGTACACGACTCAGAAAGCAATCAAGGGAAGTGTGTTGGCAGACCATTTGGCACATCAGGCAGTGGATGACTACCAATCTATGAACTTTGAATTTCTAGACGAGAATATCATGGTAGTAACTGATTGTGAAGTACCTGGACCGGATGAAGGACCTAAGAAAGGATCCTGATGGTCTATGCACTTTGACGGAGCCTCAAACGCTTTGGGTAACAGTATTGGCGCTGTGATCATATCCCCTAAAGGCACTCATACCCCACTTACCGCCCGGCTATGTTTCAACTGCACCAACAACATGGCGGAGTATGAAGCCTGCATCATGGGTCTTCGAGCTGCAATTGACTTAAGGATCAAGTTTCTGAGTGTCTTCGGAGATTCCGCTCTCGTGATCAGCCAGATCAAAGATGAGTGGGATACGAAACACCCGAATCTTATTCCCTACAAGGAGTATGTGTTGACATTGATCCCCCATTTCGAGGAGATAACCTTTGAACATTTCCCAAGAGAGGAGAATCAGTTGGCGGACGCGTTAGCTACGATGTCTTCTATGTTCAAAGTCAAATTTGACAACGAGGTTCCCCGGATCATTATCTGGAAATTGGACGAACCAGCACATTGCTGTGATCTTGAGACTGAAGAGGTAACTGAAAAACCTTGGTATCATGAAGTGAAGAGGTACCTTGAAGCTCAAGAATACCCCGAGGGTGCATCTGTTAATGACAAAAAGTTTCTGATAAGGTTCGCTGCAAAGTTCTTCCTCAGCAATGGCATTCTATACAAACGAAACCATGATTCAACCTTACTGCGTTGCATGGATAAGACTGAAGCAGAAAGGATCATGGCAGAACTGCATGAGGGTACCTTCGGAACGCATTCCAGTGGACATACCATGGCAAAGAAAATCCTTCAGGCAGGATATTACTGGTCCACGATGGAAGCTGACTGTTACCAACATTCTCGGACATGTCACAAATGCCAGATCTATGCTGATAAGGTGCACATTCCTCCAGTTCCTCTGACCGTCTTGACAGTACCTTGGCCCTTTGCAATGTGTGGCATTGATATGATCGTCGAAATCAGACCTACGGCATCTAATGGGCATCGCTTCATCCTGGTAGCGATTGATTACTTTACAAAGTGGGTTGAAGCAGCTTCCTACGCTACCGTAACCAAGAACGTCGTGGCACGGTTCATTCGGCACCACCTGGTCTGTCGATACGGAGTCCCGGAAAGGATCATTACAGACAATGGTACCAATCTTAACAACAAGATGATCACTGAGCTCTGCGAGCAATTCAAGATACAGCACCACAACTCTTCTCCTTACCGGCCGAAGATGAATGGGGCTGTAGAAGCGGCTAATAAGAATATTAAGAAGACTGTGCAGAAGATGACACTAACCTACAAAGATTGGCACGAGATGTTACCGTTCGCTCTTCATGGGTACCGTACCTCAGCACAGACATCAACAGGGGCAACACCCTTTTCCTTGGTCTATGGCAAGGAGGCAGTCTTGCCCATCGAAGTTCAGATACCCTCTCTCCGGATAATGAAGGATGCAGGTTTGAGCGAAGATGACTGGGTCCAGACTCGGCTTGATCAATTAAACTTAATCGACGAAAAGATACTCACTGCTATTTGTCATTGTCAGACGTACCAAAAACGGATGATCAAGGCATTTAACAAGAAAGTCAGACGACAAGAGTATCAAGCTGGAGACCTGGTAATCAAGCGCATCATTCTCCCTCAAGGTGATCCCAGGGGCAAATGGACCCCTATGTATGAAGGGCCATTTATGGTTAAGAACATCTTCTCAGGAGGAGCCATGATTCTAACTACCATGGATGGTGACGACCTTCCTCACCCCGCCAATGCAGACATAGTAAAAAGATACTACGCATGACTAAAGACCCGCTAGGTTGACACACCTAGGAAAAAACAAGGGCTTCCCGGCGAACCAAAAGGGTTCGGGCAAAAATAAGGGATGAAATGGAAAAAATCTGTACACCCGGCAAGTCGAAAACCTGAAAAGGCGGCTTGGGCAAAAATGGGTATCCCGGTGGACTGAAAACCCGAAAGGGCGGTCCAGGAAAAAGTTAGGGATATAAGCGTAATACTATGTCTCATTGGATCACCCTGCATCCAGAATTCGGCATCAACTATCAGGCTCGGACAGCACCGATCAATCAGCTTCCTCTTCAACTAAGCAGCGAAGTGATGAGACGCTTGAAGGCATAAAGGCGATAGCAGAGTTGGAACCCAGTGGGATTTTTTCACATAGCTGTTTTGTTTCCTTTTCACAAAATGTATAAACTCTGTTGTTCGACGACGTTCTCTTACTAGGACGTCAGCCTCTTGTACACAAAACGCCTATTTACAGGCAAATTTCAAAATCAATATAAGTTCACTTTTCCAGACAAATTGTCAATTGTTTTTTCCTTTATCTGTTTTGTTTTGCAAAGAACATCCAATGTTCATTTTTGATATATGCATTTGACATTAATTGCTAATCATAAATATTTGCATGCGAAACAAAGGACTAATTACAGGTGACGTCAGAAACAGGGGCAATAAGAATTGTCTAAGCGATCTAGTTGCTCTGTCCACCAAGGTACCAAGGTAGGTTCGGATGAAGAACGTAACCAGGATACCTTCACTCCCCGGAAGTAAGACAAGATTCAGCAGTACTCTCCCCAAGCAGAGTTGCTCTCCAGTCAGCCCCGAAAAGGCACAGTATCTCCAGCAAGTCAGCGATACTCTCCCCAAGCAGAGTTAGCCTATTGTCAGCCTTAAGGAAGTTGGACATCCCCAGAAGATCTCAATATTCTCCAGCAGAGTATACAGATGTTCCTAAGCAAGCATCCCCGGCAGTCTTAATATGAGATTATTCCCCGGCGGAATACAGACACCCCAATGGAGCCATTCCCCAGTACAGTTCAAAAGTTTCCCCAGGAGAGTTGAATCATCCTCCCCAGTAGATTCTGGAAGCTTATCCCCAGTAGATTCTGGAAGCTTATCCCCAGTAGAGTCTGGAAGTTGGTCCCCTGCAGAGTACATGCATCTCTCCCCGACCATATTCAAAGGTTATTCCCCACCAGAGCCTATAACTGGGTTATCCTCAGCAAATCACAACAGAAAGATCATCCTCGGAGAAGTTCTTCCTACCCCCAGCGGAGTTCATCAAATTCCCCAACAAAGCTCATCAACGGAATCCCCAGAGGAGTTATCACCAAATTCTCAACGAAATACCTCTTCCCCACAGAGTAATTCCCCGCAGAATAATATCTTCACAAGTTTATCCCCCAACAGAGTCATCTTCTCCTACCGGTTTATTCTTGCAATCATCATCCCCAGCGGAAACAAAGAACTCTACTCTTCAAACATCAGCCCAGGATTCAACAAGCTCCCGGCATTTGTCAAGGATTTATTTTCCCAGACGAAAATACATTCATAGACATTTCACATTGTCATACATCATGATACATACATATACGCATCATATCATACAATCTCATTTATTCCTGAAAACATCATGACATCATACATCATGACATTGCATACGACTAATGTTTTGCCTTTTCAGGAAAAGGTCAATCAAAAGACGATTACCATCAACTTTCGCAGTTCTAGATTCGATACCTGTATCTAGCTAGGGCATATCTATGAGCGATTGATTGTGGATTCGATACCTGTATCCAGCCAGGGCATATCTGCATGAAGAGTTTGAAGTTCCATATTCGATACCTGTATCTAGCCAGGGCATATCTGTGAGCGATTGATTGTAGATTCGATACCTGTATCTAGCCAGGGCATATCTGCATGAAGAGTTTGAAGTTCCAGATTCGATACCTGTATCTAGCCAGGGCATATCTGTGAGCGATTGATTGTAGATTCGATACCTGTATCCAGCCAGGGCATATCTGCATGAAGAGTTTGAAGTTCCAGATTCAATACCCGTATCTAGCCAGGGCATATCTGTGAGCGACTGATTAGAGGTCTACGCCTGTATCCAGCCAGGAAAGCTATCTCGATCAACCTTTTGAAGTTCCAAGATTCGATACCTGTATCTAGCCAGGGCATATCTGTGGACGACTAATTCCAGATTCGATACCTGTATCCAGCCAGGGCATATCTGTGGACGACTAATTCCAGATTCGATACCTGTATCCAGCCAGGGCATATCTGTAGACGACAAGTTCCGGATTCGATACCTGTATCTAGCCAGGGCATATCTGTGAGAGACTGATTAGAGGTCTACGCCTATATCCAGCCAGGAAAGTTATCTCGACCAACCTTTTGAAGTTCCAGATTCGATACCTATATCTAGCCATGTCATATTTGTGAGCGATTGATTGTAGATTCGATACCTGTATCTAGCCAGGGCATATCTGCATGAAGAGTTTGAAGATCAACCCCTGTAACAGGCCAGGAAATTATCTTTCTTTCTCAAGTACGCAAGTTCTCGCTAAGGAATCTCTTGCGCGATCGACAATCTCCCGATGGCATCTTTAAGCCCAACTCCACAACTATCCGTTACATTTCCAAATGGCATCCATAAGCCCATTCCCGACAAGATTCTGTCACATCTCCAAATGGCATCTATAATCCCATCCTCTTATCCACCATCTCTCCAAATGGCATCTGTAAGCCCATTCCCAACATCACATTGCTGATAGTCCACTATGCGAGTGCAAATTTCTGGGCACTCTAGTGTTCAATCCTCTTCCACCTTCGGATCACGAAAGGCACGCAAGCCAATCTACATCCTCAGGTTTAAGAATATTGAACAGGGGCAACTGTTGTACCCCAAAATTTTCCCTCCCATATTCTTCAAGGTTTGTCAAGGATCATCTTCAAATGGTTCAAGACTACTCAAAGATTGCACAGTCCAAATGCCTCCTAAGCCAGTCCAAATTAGGGTTTTGTTTCTTCCAAGGAATTTGAGGTTTGCAATGGTTCAATCAAGTCCCATATGCCTATATACATTGTCAAGCATCTACATACCAAGTTTCAAGATTCACAATGCCAGTTTGCACAGTCAAAAGCCCTATTTGGTTCACAATCAACTACAGGGGCAAAATGGTCATTTTACAGTCAAAAGTCAGAATTTTTGGTCAACATCTTATTTTGAGCACACAATCATCATTTGATCAAGTCTTGATCATGATTCCACAAGCATGGCTCAAAAATCATCAAGATGCCAAAAGTTACTATTTTTGGAGAGCTGAAAAGTCAACTGTAACTTGACCAAGGCATAACTTTTTCATGGTTCATCAGAAAAATCCCATCCAATGCTCATTTTTAAGGGGATGACATTTCCTATAACTCATCTTCACATTCCAAGTCCAATAAATGCTCTCACAAAAAGTTATCAATTTCTACATTATAGGTCAATTTCAAAAGTCAACAAAAATGCACTTTAAGTCAAAGACCATAACTTGAGATTGGTAAATCCAAATTACATGGGACCAAAGGAATTGGTTAGAGGACTTCAAGAACTTTCCAAAATGTCCAAGAACATGTTCATATGATCAGAATTGAGCAAGATATGCATTGGAGAAGTTGGGAAATTTTTGTGAATTTGCAAAAGTCAACTTTGCTCAAAACACATCATTTTTGCTAATGGGCCTCAAATTCCTTCTTGAAACTTTATCCAAGGCTTATGCACGACCCATTGAGATTAAATGGAATTATCTTCTTATTTTTTATTAATTAATTGAATTTTTAATCAATATTAATTCATTTAATTGTAGGAAAATATCAAGATATGGTTTTGCAATCTTTTCATGAAGCAAATATGACCTACATGTGCTGGAGATTTCGTGTACACGTCAAGGGGACAAGAATCTCTCAATTTAGCAAGTTTTCTCAATCAAAAAGATTGAAAAATATTTGATTTTCAATCAAATATTGGAACATCAATTTCATGGATTTCCTTGCAAGATTTTAACCTAAATCCATTCTACTATATATGCACAACTCAACCCTAATGCCATACACGTGAGAATTGCTGCAGAATAGCCATAAGAACATTGAAAAAAATCAAAGAAAACTCAAAACTGAATTCCACATTCCAACGTGATTCAAAGCGTTTTCTTGATTCTAATACATTGCTGAGGTCCCCAGGAACATGTAGGGATCAAAACCACACGCTAAAGCTCAAAGAATCCAAGGATAACAGTTTCACAGTTTGGAGTTTTTTTCATAATCGAATACTTTGATTCATGCATCATTAACATGTTTTGTTGATTGTTTTGTGTTCATAGGGACTGTACAAAGCTTTTGGCATAGGTTAATTAGACTGAAACGCCCTGAATCACAAATCACCATTGACAAATATTAGGGTTCCGAAGCTTTGATTTTGGGGCTTTCCCATACAGGAAAAATTGGAACCTCTCATGCCTATGGTTGTAATCGTTGCAACCAGACGAATTGAATGCCATACTCGCGCCATATTTATATAGCCTAGGAAGCTAATCGCTATTATTCCTCATGCTATTTTGTGGGGGTTAAAAACCCCCGCTATTTGATTTGTTTTTGCAGGTATTCAGCAAAGAAGACAATACGTGTTAGCATATGGTTGGTTCATTCAAATATAACGCGCGCTTTTATTTGTTTCCAGCATAATTGATCTTTTTTTATATTATGTTCATTATCTATTATGTTAACAAACGCAGGCGAGTGGAGTAGTGGTTAGTGTGCTGGCATGTGACCGTTGGGACCTGGGTTCGATTCCCAGGTCCACCCAATATTTGTTTCATTTTTTTTCTAATGTAATCATGTGCAGACGTTCAAACGCGTTCCATCATATATCTCACACTTCAGCGCGCCAAGTGGCTTATTGCATCAATCTAATGGTCCAGATGGAAGGACTATGGTATTCCTTAGTCAACACGTACCTGGACAATTCCCATAGTCAAACAGGCTTGCTGATTAATGGGCCTCAGATTTCTAAACTCACCTCCAAAAAAGGCCTGGCACCCCCCTGGTTTCTATTTCCTCTTTTATTTTCTTTCTTTTTATTTTCTTTTAATTATAATTATTATCATTATTATTATTAACTAACAAATAATTATTTTCATAATTAATTCATAAAACAATATTTTCTTATTATTATTATTATTATTATTATTATTAATTTCACCTTAATTTAATTATTTTGTAAATAAATGTAATTAATTAATTTAGTTGTTTTAAATTAGGTTAACTTTAATCTTTTTCATAATAAATAAAATAAGTTAGACTTAGGGTTTTTCTTTTGACACTTTTAATTTCTTTTATTTTATTAAAACATAAAAAACACAAAAATACTTTTTCTTTTAATTATTTAATTAATTAGTTTTAGGCTTAATTTTAATTAAATGCAAAAGGACAAAATTTCATTCTTTTCTCAAAAAGGGTCAAAACCCTAGGACTTTCCCCGATTTAATTTCTTTTCGCATATTTATTTTGATTATATTTATGTATCTGATCCGAGAATGTAATAGTTAATTAGGACTTTTATCGCTTTATTTATTTTCTTGCAATTTATTTTTCCAAAGGGTTATGTTTTTGGCGATGTAAATACCCGACGCCTTGTAATAGCGTAGATTCATTTTCCGTAATTTATTTTCCGCACTTATTAACTGTTAATTATGCATGACAAGACTTGTATGAAAAATAAAATCAACTCGTAGCTCACCAATAACATGTACAAGATAATCTTAAACTGAAACTTGACACACATGCACATGCCACTCCTAGGGTACGCCTCACTTGGTTGCCTCGACGTGGTCGTCAAGTATAGGGTGTTTTAGAGGTCGCCCTCCTGTCTAAAGATCCAGTTGCCTCGAAACGGTTGCCTCAGATAAAAAAGGATCTAGGACATTAGGGTTACCGCTAAGGCGTCCTACTATTGCTTTAGTGACCACACATGTCCCTATAATCGAATTGACCCGAATAACTCCAACAACGGTGCTACCTACTTCTCAATAGTGGGATAGTACTGTCTAAAGGACATTTACATAGCTTAATTCCTTAGAGTAGGTAGATTTCTCCTGGGTACTTGCTCTTTCAAAAAACAAAAACAACTTTTTGCACCTACACTTTCAAAAGTTTTCAAACAAACACTTTATACACTCTTGAGGACTGATACAAGAGTTACCTAGAAGTTTTCAAAACAAACTTTTTCAAAACCCACAAACACGAAAAGCAAACATCTTTTGAAAACATAGTGAGCAAGTACCTAAGAGCTCGTGGATAACCACGGATAGAAAGGGTGCTAACACCTTCCCTTTCTATAATCTACCTCCCGAACCGAGAAACATCTCGAAAAGGAATTTTGTTGTGCTTTTGTCCTTTCCTTGTTGGAGAAAATAAAAGACGGTGGCGACTCTTGCTTACTGCGACATTTCGCGAACCAGCATTATAAAACAATCAGTTCTATTTCCACCGATCACAAGTAGCAATCGTCTCAGATTCCTTCATCACATCATTATCAAAAAAACCTTTCTTAAGTTCCAGATCAACACCTGTAACTAGCCAGGAAATATCTGTGGACGACTGATTATAGGTTAACACCTGAAACCAGACAGGAAAACCACCTATATGAACTGATTGTAGATCTATACCTGAAACCAGACAGGAAAGTTATCTACATTGAAGAGATTGAAGATTAATACCTGTAGCGAACCAGGAAAACTCTCTTTCTTTCTCAGGTCAGAGATTAATACCTGAAACCAGACAGGACAACTATCCACTTGACCATCATGAAGCAACCCTACACCGGTTCCTTCTCTTCCAAGATGCAGTTTTACACTGACTCATCGTCATGCAACCCTACACAGGTTCCTTCTTTCAACCTACCAGGTTACAATTCAACACACATTCCCAGATGGCATCTTAAAGCCCATCTCCACAACTATCCATTACATCTCCAGATGGCATCTATAAGCCCATCCCCGACAAGATTCTGTCAGATCTCCAGATGGCATCTATAAGCCCATCCTCCTATCCATCATCTTTCCAAATGGCATCTGTAAGCCCATTCCCGACATCACATTGCTGATACTACGCTATGCGAGTGCAAATTTCTGGGCACTTTAGTGTTCAATCATCTTCCACCTTCGGATCACGAAAGGCACACAAGCCAATCTACATCCTCAGGTTTAAGAAGATTGAACAGGGGCAACTGTTGTACCCCAAAATTTTCCCTCCCATATTCTTCAAGGTTTGTCAAGAATCATCTTCAAATGGTTCAAGATTGCTCAAGGATTGCACAGTCCAAACTTCTCCTAAGCCAGCTGAAATTAGGGTTTTGGTTCTTTCAAGGAATTTGGGGTTTTCAATGGTTCAATCAAGTCTCATAGGCCCATATACATTCTCAAGCACCTACATACCAAGTTTCAAGACTCACAGTGCCAATTTGCACAGTCAAAAGCTCCATTTGATCTACAGTCAATTACAGGGGCAAAATGGTCATTTCATAGTCAAAAGTCAAAAATTTTGGTCAACATCTTATTTTGAGTCCACAATCATCATTTGATCAAGTCTTGATCATGATTCCTCAAGAATAGCTCAAAAATCATCAAGATGCAAGAAGTTGTTATTTTTGGACAGTAGAAAAGTCAACTCTATCTTGACCAGGGCATAACGTTTTCATGGTTCATCAGAAAAATTCCATCCAATGCTCATTTTGAAGGGGATGTGATTTCCTACAATCCCTCTTCACACTCCAAGACCTATAAATGCTCTCACAAAAAGTTATCAATTTCTACATTATAGGTCAAATTCAAAAGTCAACAAAAGTGCACTTTAAGTCAAAGGCCATAACTTGAGATTGGTAGATCCAAATGACATGGGACCAAAGGCATTGGTTAGAGGACTTCAAGACCTTTCCAAAATGTCCAAGAACATGTTCATATGATCAAAATTGAGCAAGTTGTGCATTGGAGAAGTTGGGAAATTTTTATGAATTTGCAAAAGTCAACTTTGCTCAAAACACCTTATTTTTGCTAGAAAATGCAAGATTTGATTTTTCAATCTTTTGGTGAAGCAAATATGGTCAAGATATGCTGGCAATTTCGTGCACAAATCAAAGATGCAAAAATCTCCAAATTTGGCAATATTTTCCAATCATGAAAAATAAAAAAGATTTGATTTCCAATCAAAGATTCAATCACCATTGCACATGGATTTTTGCCAAGTTTTTGACCTAATTCTATTCCTGTATATATATGCAAGCAAATCCTAATCTCATACACGTGAGAAAGCTGCAGACAAAGGCCATACCATATTGAAAAATTCCAAGAAAAACTCAAAACCGATTTCTATATTCTAGGGCGATTCAAAGCTTTTGGTTGATTCTAATACATTGCAGGAGGTTCCCGGAACGTGTGGCAATCGAATTCCAGCTTCATAGCTCAAAGAATCACCCTATACAGAGTCACGGTTTGCATTTTATTTTGAGAATCGTACAGCTTAATTCATGCATCATTAACATGATTTTGTGTTTGATTTGTGTTGCTAGGGACTATACAAAGCTAATGGTATAGTTTAATTGCATTGAAACGCCATAAATCAAAAGTTGCCATGGTTGAATTTTAGGGTTCTTAAGCTGTGAATTTGGGGCTTTGCAATCCAGGCAAAATTGAGACCACTAAGGCACATGGTTGAATTCGTGAGAACCAGACGAACACGATTGAACCCTCGCGAAATATTTATATACACCATAGCTCTAATCGCTATTTTTCGTCGCTGTAGTTTGTGGGGGTTAAAAACCCCCGCTATCTAATGTTTATTTTTTGCAGAACAGCGAAGAAGATGATGAGGTGTTAACCTCTGAGTGGTTAATTCAAATAAGCGCGCGTTTTTATGTTGTTTATAGCTTAATGATTTATTTCCCAATATATTATTTGTCTCTTATGCTAATAACGACTAAAGCGTGATGGTGGAGTGGTTGGCCAAGCATCCAATAGGCGTTGGGACCTGGGTTCGAATCCCAGGTCCCCCAAAACACTTGTTTCTATTTTTCTTCATATAATTACATGCAGGTTTCATGATGTTGTCCACCATATGCCTTAATCATCCATGCGCCAAGTGGCCACAAACTTGAATCTAATGGCCATGAGATGATGGTCACCATACCCCTCAGTCAATGCCTGCGTGGACAATCTCAAAAGTCAAAGAGGCTTGCATGTTGTTGGGCCTGGAAATTGCTTTCTCACCTCCTGATTTGGGCCATCACCCCCACAAGTTTATTTCTCTTCCTTTTTATTTTCTTTTATTAATTATTATTATTATTATTATTTAATTAACATAATTAATTATTTTTCATAATAAAATCAGAAAACTAAAACATTTTTATTATTAATTTCACCTTTAATTTATTATTTTTGTAAATAAATTCTAATGTAATTAATTTAGTTAATTAGGTTAATTTTGACTTCTTTCACAATAAATAAAATTAACATAGAATTAGGGTTTTGACAATTTTAATCATCTTTTTATTTTATTTTATTTTCATTAAAAACATAAAAAACTAAAAAATACTTTTTTCTTTTAATTAATTAATTAATTAGTTTTAGGTTTAATTTAATTAATTGCAAAATAATAACAAACTTCTTTCTTTCTCAAAAAGGGGTCAAAACCCTAAGAACTTTTCCGATTCAATTTCTTTTCGCGCATATTAATTTTGACCATTATTATGTAATTGCTCCGAGGATGTAATAGCTTTAATTAGGACTTTTTATCGCTTTTATTTATTTTCCCGCAATTTACTTTTCAAGGGTTGCTTTTGGCGATGTAAATACCCGACGCCTTGTAATAGCGTAGCTTTACTTTTCCGCAATTTACTTTCCGCAACTATTAACTGTTAGATGTATGTTAACTAGGCTATGCATGACAAGGCTAATCTCTGAAATTAAAATCAATCTGTAGCTCACCATAACATGTACGAAGATAGCTTAACTGAATCCTGACACACTCGCACATGCCACTCCTAGGGTACGCCTCACTTGGTTTCCTCGAAGTGGTCATTGAGTATAGGGTGTTTTAGAGGTCGCCCTCCTGTCTAAAGATCCAAGTTGCCTCGAAACGGTTGCCTCGATAAAAAAATGATCTAAGACATCAGGGTTACCGCTAAGGCGTCCTACTATTGCTTTGGTGACCACATGTCCCTATAATCGAATTGACCCGAAACTCCAACGATGGTGCTACCTACTTCTCAATAGTGGGATAGCACTGTCTAAAGCACATTTACACAGCTTAATTTCTTTTGAGTAGGTAGAGGTTCTCAGGTACTTGCTATTTCAAAAAACAAAAATACTTTTCGCACTTACACTTTTCAAACAAAAGTTTTCAAGCAAACACTTCATACACTCTTGAGGACTGATACAAGAGTCAAATCGAAGTTTTCAAATGAACTTTTTCAAAACCCACAAACACAAGAAAAGCAAAATCTTTTTGAAAACATAGTGAGCAAGTACCTAAGATCCCGTGGATAACCACGGATAGAAAGGGTGCTAACACCTTCCCTTTCTATAATCTACCTCCCGAACCCGAGAAACATCTCAAAAAGGAATTTTGCTGTGCTTTTGTCCTTTCCTTGTTGGAGAAAATAAAAGACGGTGGCGACTCTTGCTTATCGCGACATTTTGCGAAAACAAACGCAAACGCGAACCAGCATTCCAAAATAGTCAGTTCTATTTCCACCGATCACACTAACCTTTTACCTTTCAGGAAAAGATATAATCAAATTCTCACAAAGTTCAAGCTATGAAACCGGTTACGACCGGATAGTATCTTGATTTCTCCATCATATTGTGAAGCCCGGAGAACGACCGGATAACATTATCAGAATACCACGAAGCCTGGAGTCGACCAGATAGTGGTATCCCTTGAAAACAAGCTATGAAGCACAGATTCGACCGGATAATAGCTTAATCCCCAACAAGTTATTGTGAAGCCTGGATTACGACCAGATAGCAGTACAAAGACACCATGAAGCCTGGATTACGACCATATAGTGGTATATCATAAACACAAGCCGTGAAGCCCGAAGTCGACCGGATAGCAGCTTAACAAGTTATTGTGAAGCCTGGATTACGACCAGATAACAGTACAAGACACCATGAAGCCTGGACTCGACCAGATAATGGTAGAAGACATTGTGAAGCCTGGGTTACGACTAGATAGCAGCCAAGAATACTACGAAGCCTGGAGTCGACCAGATAGTGGTATATCTTTAATGCAAGTTATGAAGCCCGGATTCGACCGGATAATATCTTGATCTCCACGAACACCATGAAGCCTGGATTCGACCGGATAATGGTATAAGACATCGTGAAGCCTGGATTACGACCAAATAGCGATAAAGAACACTGAAGCCTGAATTTCGACCAGATAACAGTAAGGGACACTGTGAAGCTTGGATTTCGACCAAATAGCAGTTTACCTGGCCAATTACTATGAAGCCCGGAGTTGACCGGATATTAGTAGGCCTTAAAATCAAATGGAAGCCCGAATGCGACTGTATAACCACTTCATTTCTTCTGAAGCCTGGATTTCGACCAGATAAGAAGTGAGGTATTGTGAAGCCTGGATTCGACCAGATAGCAGTACAAGACACCATGAAGACTAGATTCGACCAAATAATGGTATGAAACATTGTGAAGTCTGGATTACGACCAGATAGCGGTTTGAGACATCGTGAAGCCTAGATTACGACCAGATAGTGGTAAAGAACACTGAAGCCTGGATTTCGACCAGATAACAGTAAGGGACACTGTGAAGCTTGGATTTCGACCAAATAGCAGTTTACCCGACCAATTACTATGAAGCCCGGAGTCGACCGGATATTAGTAGGCCTTAAAATCAAATGGAAGCCCAGATACGACTAGATAGCCACTTGATTTCTTCTGAAGCCTGAATTTCGACCAAATAAGAAGTGAGGTATTGTGAAGCCTGGATTCGACCAGATAGCAGTACAGGACACCATGAAGCCTGGATTCGACCAGATAATGGTATGAAACATCGTGAAGCCTAGATTATGACCAGATAGCGGTACAAGACACTATGAAGCTTGGATTTTGACCAAATAGCAGTTTTACTTGGACAATTACTAAGAAGCCCGGAGTCGACCGGATATTAGTGTGCCCTAAATTCAAGTTAAAGCCCGGATGCGACCGGATAACAACTGAATTCCTTCTGAAGCCTGGATTACGACCAAATAAGAATTGAGAAATTGCAAAGCCTGGATTACGACCGGATAGCAAGTTTAATCTCATCTCCCTAGTAAGTCACTGTAAAGCCTGGATTACGACCAGATAGCATTCGATCTTATCACTATGAAGTCTGGATCACGACCAGATAGTAGTACATTTTCACCTCTTCGATCAAGAGACGATTCCCCAGTAGAATAACGGACGACTGAAGCTCCTAAAATTCAATTTTTCTCAAGACAAAGAACAACATTCCCCAACGGAATCTTCCTCAACAACAGGTATGCAAGCTCTCGCTAAGGAATCTCTTAGGCGATCGACACTTCTTCTGATGGCATCTTTAAGCCAATCTTCCAACATCAACTTCCAAATGGCATCTATAAGCCCATTCCTGACATCATAAGACAAGTCCCACTTCATGCGACTGCAAATTTCTTGGGCACTCTAGTATTCAATCATCTTCCACCTTTGGATCACGAAAGGCAGATAAGCCAATCTACATCCTCAGGTTTAAGAAGATTGAACAGGGGCAGCTGTTGTACCCCAAAATTTGCCCTCCCATATTTCTCAAAGCATTTCAAGTGATATCCTCAAATTGCTCAAGGAAGTTAAAGAGTTGACCAGATAAGCTCTCTCCTAAGGCAGTTTACCTCAAATTAGGGTTTCATGTTGCATCAAGATACTTGATTCCAAGGGATCCCAAATGCTCAACATTGTCCTAATATGTTCTCAAGATCATCCATGTCAAGTTTCAAGCCTTGCAGAGGAAGTTTGCTCAGTCAATTGCTCAAAGGCCTGAAAATCGACTGGGCTAGGGCAAAAGTCAATTGTGGCCTACATACAGTCAAACTTCAAGATTTTTGGTCAACATTCTCATTTTGAAGTAATATTCATCATTTGATCAAGGGTTGATCATGATTCATCAAGGATTGCTCACAATTCATCAAAACCCAAAAGTTGCTAAATTAGGGTTTTGTAGGAAAAGTCAACCCAACTTTGACCAAGCATAACTTTCTCATACTTTATTGAAAATGACCCATCCAAAGCTCATTTTGAAGAGGATGCAATTCTCTACAATTCATCTACATCTCCCAAGTTCAAAATATGCACTCATAAAAGGTTATGAATTTGGACATTATAGGTCATTTTGAAAAGTCAACAAAAACACCTTTTTTGTCAAAGATTCATACATGAACATGGAAGATTAAATTGAAATGAGACCAAAAGGATTGCTTAGAGGACATCTAAAGCTTTCTAAAAAGTCCAAGAACACCTTCGAAGAGTCAAAATTGAAGAAGTTATGCATTGGTGAAGTTGACCTTTTTTGAAAAATTGCCAAAAGTCAAAAGTGCCTCAAATTGCAATTTTTGTTAAATGGGCCTAACTTTTTGCACTTGTTTTGAGTTTGTAGCATGGTCCACGAGCCCTAACCCCTCCCACTTGCCTTTATATTATTTTTACCATTTATTTTGATTTTTTATTTCAATTAAATCAAAATAAATCATGAAAATATCAAAAGCATTTAAGTCTTAAGATTTGATGCATGTTTCAGGTCCCTTATACAGCTAGCAAGTGAATAAAATCGTGTAAGGTACGGTTGTGCATAAAAAGATTGGTTTTGGCCTATATTTGGAAAGATTTTCATGAAGATCAAATCATGATCAAAGACCATAATTGCCAAAGATTGAGAACACATTTGCAACCCAAATTCGTTCCTTGGTATATAGTGGACAAAGGCAGATAAAAAACACAAGGTTTTGAGGCGTGGAGAGGAAGAACAAAACTTGAAAAAAACTCAAGAAAAGTGGTGATTTGATTTCATACTTCCAAGCATTTTCAAGACTCCCAAGCCATCTTTTTCGTTTCCTGGGCACTCAAGGAAGCCATAGCAATCAAAAGCAAGCCTTCTCGTGCGCTAGAACTCACTGTAAGTGGTTTACGGATTGGACATGTTCTTGAAATCGAATACCATTTTTTAAGCATTTATAGCATGAATCATGTATATATTCTGAATCTTGGAAGTATTTGCAAGCTATTCATAACAGTTAATTGCATTTTTGCTAACCCTATAGAGAAACACCATTGCTAGGGTTTTCTGTTGCATTTTGGGATCTTTTTATACAGGAAAAATTGGTCCACAAGAAGGGCACCATGATGCTCATCAGGCCAAGACGAATTGGTCCATAGCATTAGATTTCATTTATCGTGCCTGTATGTGATTTTGAAATAAGCAGGAGTTATAGCTACGGACTTTTGTCCGTAGGTAAAAGTCCACAGCTTTTACCAACTGAGGGAGGTTAGAGACGATGTCGTGGCAACCCTTGATTGCTTCGTTTGAATTTGTGCGCGGTTAATGTTTGTTTTGAGTGTTTTCCATATTATTAATTATTGTTATTTGGCATACAACAAAAGCGCGTGGCTCAGTTGGTATTGAGGCAGGTGAAAAGGCCATAGGACCTGGGTTCGAATCCCAGGTCCCCCCATGTATTTCATGTTATTTTTCATTGCATGATCAGGCATATGCACAGGCGTGAAGTCCACCATACATCCTCAATGCACAACCAACCAGATGTCCACAGGCCAGATCTAGCGTCCATCATTTGGAGGACCATGATGCACCCCAGTCAACATGCAGCACTGGATCATGGAAGTCAACGTGGATCAGTTTCTTTTGGGCTCCAAAACTGTTAATGGCACCCCCCCCCCAATTTGCTAGCAAACAGGCCCATTTTCTTTTTCTTTTCTTTTATATTTTCTTTATTTAATTTATTTAAATTATTTTTACTAACACAAAAATTAATTCTTTTTTTATCAAAAATCCATAAAATCAATTTTTCATCAAATTAGATTTAGGTTTTATTTTTTATCAAAAATTAATTTAATTAGTTTATTTAATTTTAGGATAACTTTAATTTGTCTTTGTAAATAAATTAAAATAAATTAGAAACTAGGGTTTTTGTTTAATTTAAATTTTATTTTCTTTTCTTAAAAATAACAAAAACACAAAAATAGGTCAAAAATAATTTAATTTTCTTAATTTAAATTAATTAGTAATTAGGTTTGTACATATTTAATTTAAAACCTTATTTTCTCAAATATCAAAAACAACCAAAAAATAATCTTTTCTTTTAATTAGGATTAGACGAGGTCAAAACCCTAATTTTATTCGTCCTTGATTCATCGCGCGTATTTACTTATTTTTACAATATTGATGTAATTGTTCATGGGATGTAATAGTTTAATTAGGACTTTTCTTATATTTATCGTTTCGACGGGTTTTTGGCTATGTAATTAATTCCCCACCCGAAGCCTTGTAATAGCGTAGCTTTACTTTTCGCATTTTAATTTTCACAAATATCAACTGTTAGATGTATGATAATAGGGTTGCATGACAAAACTGTATGTAAATTTTAAAACGGTTAGCAAACCCTAAATGTGCAAAGATAATAACTTGAAATTGAATCACTCGCACATGCGCATTCCTAGGGTATACTCTCACTTCGGTTGCCTTCGGTAAAAGATCATTAAGTATAGGGTGTCTTAGTGGTTTCCCTCTCGTCTAAACAAAGATCAAATGTCCCGTTCGGAAATGTTGCCTTAGAAATGTTGCCTCGGAAATGTTGCCTCAAATATGATCTTAAGACACTAGGGTTATTACTAAGACGTCCTAACATTGCTCTAGTGATCGTACAACCCTTTCGAATTGACCCTTAAACTCCAACGACGGTGCTACCTACTCACTAATAGTGGGATAGTGCTGTCTAAAGGAAGTAAGAACAAAAACATTCTTTTTTCGAGTAAGTAGATGCTAGTAGGTACTTGCTCAAAACGGACTTTTTTACACCATAAACTTTCAAACGAATTTTTCAAACAAAGTTTTCAAAATGACTTCGTAACACTCTTGAAGACAGAAGCAAGGGTTAAATCGAAGTAAAACAAAAACTTTTCAAACACACAAACACGGAAGCAATTTTAAAAATGATGAGCAAGTACCTAAGAGCCCGTAGAAAACTACAGATAGAAAGGGTGCTAATACCTTCCCTTTCTATAATCTACCCCCCGTACTCAAAATCTCGAAAAAAGGAATTTTTCTGTGCTTTTTTCCTTTCTAGTTGGATAAAATAAAAGTCGGTGGCGACTCTTGCTTACCGCGACATTTTGCAAACACAAACGCAAAACGCAAACCAGCATTTTTCCTAAAACCAGTCTGGTTCTGCCACCGTATCATAGAACTGGCGACTCTGCTGGGGATTAAATAAGTGGGGTATACCTTAGGATTAGTTCATCATATTGCTTCTCTTGTTTGATTTGATTGCTTTACTTTTGAGGGCTTTGTATTGGAGTTACTATAGATCCTAACCCGGACCTGAGGAAACACCTTTTAGGTAAGTAGCAATAAACTGTGAGGGAACTGTACGGCGTAGACCGATACGGTTGAAGCAGTAGCTACGTTGATGTGGCACATTGGTTGGTACCGGTATCCCTTGTGGAGAAACAAGGAGAATAGGGGGCTGATATGTGTGTCGTTAAGCATCAACTGACTTTAGAACCTATAATTGACCAACTTGGCCATAGGAAGTAGTGAGATAGTCGGCCTCGGTGTAAAGCTAAGAACTGGTTGATACTCGATACTACACTCATTGAGACCATACTCTCGAGATAGTTCCGGCCGCAAGAAAAGATTGTGAGAGCTGAAACCATGACCGATGGAGGATGGTCAGTGATATTGAGAACCTCTAGAACCCGACTACTATTATTAGGACAGGTTGAAACCAACTGAACTTCAAGAGGGTAATACCTAGACCCCATGCAAGCCTGAAACTTAAGGGCTCTGGTGTGACTTGTTTTCCTTTACCATGTTTGTTATCTGCTATACCTGTTGTGTGTCTTATCATGACATCATGCATCATAACATAGCATGCATACTCCGTTACGCTAACCATTTCAAAGACCGAATGGATTTATCTTTGTTTTGTTTTGCAGATTATGGCTTCCATGCGCAGAAACACCATTCGAGTTAACTTTGTGCAAATACCTGCTCAACTCAGAGAGTTAGTCTCAAAGGTTCCTGATACTTCTTCATTCGTTAGAAGACATGGCCAGCTCCTTAGTTTGGTTACTTCAAAGTGGGATGAGCAGATGATGAGTGTCCTTTTCCAGTTTTTCGATTCAGTGCATCATTGTTTTACCTTCCCAGACTATCAGCTAGTTCCCACTTTGGAGGAGTTTTCTTACTTACTGGGCATATCCATCCTCGAGCAGACACCCTTCACAGGTTTGGAAGAGAGTCCTAGGCCATAGGACATTACTTCAGCCTTACATCTAAAAAGGGTTGATGTAGTATCTAACTGGGAGACACAGAGCGGGGTTAAAGGTTTCTTAGCCAAGTTTCTGATTGATCAAGCTCAGCTGTTCTGGGATAATTTGGACTTTCAAGCTTTTGAAGACATCTTGTCTCTCCTCATCTACAGTTTGGTTCTTTTCCCGAATCCAGATTCCTTCATAGATGTGAATGCGATTAAGATCTTCTTGTCTCGCAATCCTGTGCCTACTCTTCTGGGTGATATCCTACATGCCCTCTATACTCGTATTGTGCGAAGAAGAGGGACCCTCATGTGTTGCATGCCGCTGCTGGCGAGGTGGTTTATTTCACACCTCCCCAAGTCCGTATTGAAGAACGAGGAAGGGTTAGGTTGGGCTTACCGGATAATGTCCCTTGCCCATACGAACATTCTTTGGAGTTCTAAGGCTATGGAAAGCATTGTTGTCATTGATCGATGTGGGGGATACCCTAATGTCCCATTGCTTGGAATTAGAGGAGGAATAACCTATAGTCCTTGCTTGGCTCTATGATAGTTTGGTCGCGCTCGGAGAGACGGTCCTCATGAGCTACTTCTTACAGATATTGTCTTTGACTACAAGGGGGACGTTGATGAGCATCGCCGAAGGTTTATACAGGCCTGGGGCATGGTGAATAGGTCTGACCCTCACGAGCTAGGAACAAAGACTTATCTCCCTATGCAACCTTATCTCCAGTGGGTCTGAGCTCGGGCTCAAAAGCTTGGGATGCCTTACGAAGCTGTGCTGCCAGTGATTGTGGAGCCTACCAATGAAGAGGGTGTTCCATATACAGTCCTTTATCCCTACATTCCTACTGATCTTGGGGCATTGAAGAGATCCTGGATTCAGCTGAAAGAGGAGAGGGATACCTACCGGGAGAAGTATCATGAGCAGGAAAGGAAGATCTTGAAGCTCACGAGGCAGCTTGAGAATGAAAGGACAATCAATGATTATGTCAGCACGAAGGGGAAACGACCATGGGATTTCTGATATCTTTTATTGTTTCTAGTTTAGATTTGTTTTTCAGTTATTTCTTTTTGTAACGCCTTGAAGGCATTGTTAAACATTTTTACAATTTTAATTTAATAAAGTGTGTTTTATTTTGTTTTAAAAATTTAAATCTCCCAAAGTCTTTGAAATCATTTCATACGCATTCCATTATCATGCACATCATTACAGGTATCGTTACAGGTTTCTCATCTTCTTCGCTGTTTATTTCAGCAATTATGTCTTCTGAAATACCTACCGATCAGGCCATCAAAGCTCTTCAGGCACATAATGCCCAATTCCAAGAGATGTTCTTGAACTTGGCTAAAGGGCAAGAAGACTTGAAGACTCTCATTCTGAAAGAGAGGAAGAAGAAGAAGAAGAAGGTGGTTCTTCTGAATATGGGTCACAGATTTGGGAATAGGTTGCAACAGGAAGCTGATTTGTCTCATTCATCCAAAGGAGGAGAGAATCAAAAGGAAGAAAAGGGTCCTAGTCCTGTGGTCTCTGATGATGACACTGATTTATTTGTTACCTTCGTGGAAGAAGTTTCTACTCCTTTGATGACAATAAAGAAGAATCTATTGTTCACCAATTTATTTCCGGGTTGTGGCGAAGGTTGCCACCTATGTTCAATCCTGCCTGCTGGTTGCCATTTGTTGAGATTAGGTGTTCAACGCCTGATGGATAACAAAGAGATCCTGTTCGAGAAGACTTTGATTCCGTTAATTCTAGTTGAAGATGTTGCAATCATAACCATTTCCACTAGTCCTTCCAAGGCTTCCTCGAGAAAGTCTGTTAGGATTACATCTGTTCCGAGAGTCGCTCCGTTAATCATTACTATCCCTGGTCCTATCTGTTGTACCCCAAAATTTGCCCTCCCATATTCTCCAAGATTTTCTAAGAGCATGCTTCAAAATCTCCCAAGGGTTGCACAGTCCAATGGCCCCCTAACAGTCAAAAATTAGGGTTTTGGTTCTGGCAAAGAAATTGAAGTTTCTAAGGGTCCAATCAAGTCCCACATGCCTACAGATATGGTCAAGCATCCATATGCTAAGTTTCAAGACTCACAACACAAAATTGCACAGTCAAAAACCCTAATTGCTTCACAGTCAACTGCAGGGGCAAAATGGTCATTTGACAGTCAAAAGTCAAAAAATTTGGTCAACATCTTATTTTGAAGCCACAAACATCATTTGATCAATTCTTGATCATGATTCTCAAGGCATGGCTCAAAAAGTCTCAAGATGCAAAAGTTTCTATTTTTGGACAGTTGAAAAAGTCAACTGCAAATTGACCAGGTGTTGTACCCCAAAATTTTCCCTCCCATATTCTTCAAGATTTGCCAAAAGCATGCTTCAAAATCTCCCCAAGGGTTGCACAGTTCAAGGGCCTCCTAACAGTCAAAAACTAGGGTTTTGGTTCTGACAAAGAAAATGAAGTTTTCAAGGGTCCAATCAAGTCCCACATGCCTATAAACATGGTCAAGCATCCTCATACCAAGTTTCAAGACTTACAGCACAAAATTGCACAGTCAAAAACCCTAATTGCACTACAGTCAACTGTAGGGGTAAAATGGTCATTTGACAGTCAAAAGTTCAAATTTTTGGTCAACATCTCATTTTGAATCCACAAACATCATTTGATCAATGCTTGATCATGATTCTCAAAGCTTGGCTCAAAAAGTCTCAAGATGCAAAAGTTTCCATATTTGGACAGTTGAAAAAGTCAACTGTAACTTGACCAAGGCATAACTTCCACATGGATTATCAGAAAAATTCCATCCAAAGCTCATTTTGAAGAGAAAGACATTCCTACAACTCCTCTTCACACTTCAAGTCCAAGAAATGCTCTCACAAAAAGTTATCAATTTCAACATTATAGGTCATTTTCAAAAGTCAACAAAAAGGGACTTTAAGTCAAAGGCCATAACTTGAGATTGGTAAATAAAAATGACATGGGACCAAAGACATTGGTTAGAGGACTTCAATACCTTCCCAAAATGTCCAAGAACATGAGCAAAGCTTAAAAATTGAGCAAGATATGCCTTGTAGAAGTTGGGAAATTTTTGGATATTTTGAAAAGTCAACTTTGCTTCAAAAGTCTTAAAATTGCTAATGGGCCACATTTTCTTCCAAGATTCATCATCCAAAGCATGTGCACGACCATTAGGCCCAAAGGAGATTTTTTCATCATTTTTATTTATTTATTTGAATTTTTAATTACAATTAATTCATTTAAACTAAATAAAATATGGAAAAATACTAAACCAATGAAATCAAATCTTTTTGTGCAGAATATACTCTCATTGGACACTCAAGATTCGTGCATAATCAAAAGTGGAAGGTTTGGCTATGATTGACATCAAGAACATGTGAAAAAGATTGGAAAAAAATATGCCATTAAAGCCAATATTTGATTCATGATTGTATGGATCTTTTGATTGAAAATCTTAACCCTAATCATTCCATACATAAGCCAGATGAAAACCTAATGCCAAAAAACCTCCAAGCTGCACAGAAACACCATAAAGAAGTTTGCATTTTTTGGCTAAAATTTCAAAACTGAAATCACGATTCTAAGGCTTTTCAAGATCAAATAATCATTCCATTGCCTTCCTGAGACTTTAAGGAAGGTTTTCAGATCAAAACCATCCATTCTAACGCAAAGAAACGGTAGAACAATCATGTCCTGTACAGGATTTTTTTCCATATGCTTGCATCATGATTCATGCGTTTTTTGTAGTTTTTAATATTTGATTTATGTTCATTGGATTATTCTAAAGCTAACTGTATGTTTTAATTGAGTTTTCACGCATCGTATGAAGAATCACCATGGAAGATGGTTAGGGTTACAAAACTGTGAAATTGGGCATTTACGCATCTTGTAAAATTAGAACATCTCAGTGCCATGGTCAAAATCAGGACACTTGGACGAATCGAATGCAACAGTCGCGCCCAATTTATATAGCAAGATGGCCTAATCGCTATTTTTGAAAAGCTTGCAGTTTGGGGGGGTTCAAAACCCCCGCTAATTCCTTTTATGTTTCAGGTAAAATGCAAACGAGGAAGAAGAAGACTAGGTGGCAAGGCATGGTTGGCTCGTTTGAATTTCGCGCTAAAATCAGCCACTAACGCTTGTTTTATCTTATGATATTTATTTGTTATTATATATTCAAAGCGCGTTCATAGCTCCACTGGTCAAGCGTAGCATTGGTAATCTCTGGGACCTGGGTTCGAATCCCAGGTCCCCCTTCTTATTTCCATATTTTTCTTTTAATCATATTCCTGCGCAGCTTGCTCCCTGATGACTATCATATGCCCACAATCTCAACGCGCCACATGGCTACTGAAGGCGATCCAAAGGCCTTGATTTGAAGAGTACCATAGGCATAAGTCAATGAAGCTACACGTGACCAATAAAGTCAACAAGGCCATAGACAAGTGGGCCAGAATTACTAGGAATATACCTCCCAATTGGGGGACAGAACCCCCTAAGGTTTTGCAATTCTTTTCTTTTTTATTTTTCTTTTTTATTTTATTTGTTTCAATTATTTCTTTTTTTTTTCTTTAAATTAATTTATTTTCATAAAATACAAAAATAATATAAAAATCAGAAAAGTCATAAAAATAAAATATATTTTATTTTAATATTTTTGTAAATAAAAATCATTAATTAATTTAGTTTTCAATTCTAGGACTAATTTTGACATTTTTCTTAATAAACTTAAAATTTGTAGAATTAGGGTTTTAATCAATTTTTATCTTTTCTTTTCTCATTATTAATAATTAATTGTTTATTTTTGTAAATAAATTTGCATTAATTAATTAGGTTTAATTTTAGATTAAATTTTAATATTTTTCTTAATAAATAAAAATTGTAGAATTAGGGTTAATTAATATTTTAATTTCATTCAATTCTCATTAAAATTCCATAAGTACAAAAAACTCTAAAAATCTTTCCTTTTTTATTTTAATTTAATTAATTTGTTAATCATATTTTAATTTCATTAAAAAGGGTCCAACGCCCTCGCTTTCGGTTTTTATTTCTCTTCGCATTTTTATTTCCTTTCTTTTAAATATTAATGTAATTCTCCCAAAGCCATGTAATTCGGACATTTTATATTTCTCGCATCTTTATTTCATGTCAAATCGGGTCCTGGATTTAATTTGGCGATGTGGACCCGCGCCTTTGTAATAGTTTAGGAACTTTATATTTCTCGCTCTTTTAAACTGTTAATAATTGCATGCAAGAATGAATGGTTAAAATAAAAACGAAAGCGTAGATCACCCACGACATGATAAGACAAAAATATCTGAAAACGACACACGAATCACACACCACCCCTAGGGTACGCCTCACTGTTGCCTTGCCCCTCGAAAGGTGATCGTCGAGTAGAAGATGTTTTAGTAAGTCCTCATGATCCGGGAACCTGGCATGAGGGTAGCTTCTAAGGTATCTTCCTATTGCTCTGGTGATCACCATGTCCTGAACCTCGAATTGACCCGAATACCTCCAACGGTGGTGCTACCTACCTCTCAATGGTGGGATGGCACTACTTTAAAGGACATTTACACAGACGAATTCCTTAGGGTAGGTAGATTCTCGTAGATACTTGCTCTAATTTCAAAACAAATTCAAAAATACTTTTCACACCGACACCTTTTCAAAAAGCTTTCGAAAGCAATTTTTTCAAACACTCTCGAGGACCGATACAAGAGTCGAACTGGAATTTTCAAAGAAACTTTTTAAAACCCACAGTTGAAAAGCAAGCAAACCATTTTGAAAACACAATGAGCAAGTACCTAAGAGCCCATGGATAACCATGGATAGAAAGGGTGCTAACACCTTCCCTTTCTATAACCTACCTCCCGAACCGAGAGCAATCTCTATAAGGAATTTTTCTGTGCTTTTGTCCTTTCCATTTGGAGAAAATAAAAGACGGTGGCGACTCTTGCTTCCGCGATATTTCGCGAACCAGGGATAAACAGTCAGTTCCAGATCCACCGATCACAGAACTGGCGACTCTGCTGGGGAATACATTTTTAAAGTGGGGTGTACCTTAGGATTAAGATCACTGTGTTTTCAATTGCTTTGACTTGCTTGCTTTAAATTGTGGGACTGTCTTGGGAGTTCTATAGATCCTAACCCGGATCTGGGGATACCTTCTTAGAAAGTAGCAACAAGGCTGTGAGGGAACTGTGCGGGGTATACCGACATGGTTGAAACAGTCTGCTATGTTGATGTGGCACTTTGGTGTGTACCGGTAACCCTTGAGTTCAGTCAAGGAGAGTACGGGGCCGCCGCGTGGTGTCGTGAAGCATCAACTGACCTTAGGAACCTTAATTGAACCATCTTGGCTTCTTTAGGGTAGTGAGATAACTGACTTTGGTGCAGTCCGAGGTTGGTTGATACTCGATACTACACTCAGTGGAGGGTTGGTTTCTTGGAATATTTCGGTAGCCAGTTCAGTGGCTAAATCGAAACGATGAACAATGAAAGCAATCCAATGATATTGGGACCCTTAGAACCCGGTTACTTTGATAGGATAGGTTTGAGCCCACCAACTTCAAGAGGGTAATACCCAGACCCCATGCTGGCCTAAACTCTAAGGGTTGTGGTGTGACTTGTGTGCTTTCATACTTGACTACTTGCATGCTTGTTATCTGACACTTGAGTCTCTTGCAGGTTTTGTTTATAGTCCTTAATTTGGACTCATAACAGGGTTTACCTACATTACCCCATGCATAGCATAACATCATACCATTGCAGGCATCCCGCATAAGGACTAACCCATTTCAAGGATCTCAAGGGATTGTGATGCAGGTCATGATGAACTAACATGTCTGGCAAGGGGCAAAGGGGATTTATTTTCCTCTAGCCAAGGTTGTCAGGGGCTATGACCCACTTGATATGGTGAGCCTTGACTCTTGAAGAAGGTTCCCCTAGCCAGGTTTGTTTGGAAATCAAAACAAAGTTGATGACTTGAGTCAGAGGCTATGACCCACTGGATATGGTGAGCCTTTGACCCTTGAAGAAGGACTCTCAATAACATGCAGTTCCTTCAATCAAGCTACCGGATCCCAATTCTAATAGTTTTTTCTTGTCTACCCCACGAGATCCTTGAAAACATTGCATGCATATACATACATCATTGCATTACAGGTACCTTTCTTTACAGGTCACTTACCTTTCTCGCTGTTTATTTCAGCAATGGCTACCCAACAATACAACCAGGACCTTCATGCTCAAGAAACTCGGTTCGAGGAAATCCTCCTGAATCTATCCAAGGGGCAGGAAGAGCTGAGGACACTTCTCATGGGGACCTTGGTCAGGAACAGTATTGAGGACGACAAAGACGAACGGCTGAAACATCTGCAAGCTGAGATGGATGCCATGAGAGCCCAGATGCTGGGGCAGGTGACTATCATTCAAGGCTTAGCTCAAAAACAAGAAGAGCTCGAGGTTCTCATCAACCAACTGCTTCGGGGTAACCAACTAGGGCAAACATCTAAGAGTGAAGGGCCGGTCATCACTCAACCATCTTTGAGACAAGGAGGTAAGGGGAGAGCTCCTCAAATGGCTCCAGTGTCACAAATTCAGCATCAACCTCACCAGCTTCAGCCAGACAAGCCCAGGAGGCAATTCACCCAACTCAACATGTCGTTGTTTCAAGCTCTGCAACGCCTGTTGAGGTTGAATCTGATCACATTAAGGGCTCATCCCCGGAACCCCAACACAGCATCTCCTATCTATGATCCCAATAAAAGGTGTGCCTACCACTCTGCCAGTCCAGGACATGATACAAATGAATGTTGGGCTCTGAAGAACAAAATCCAGGATCTGATCGATGAAGGGGCATTGGAGTTCACACAAGACGGTCAGGCTGAGTTTTTCTACCATCCCTCCAAGGCTCACCAGTTGAAGTAACAAGCCTTGAGATGAAAAGACCTTTGTTCATTAGGATTTTCAAGTTGTAATTTTCTTTTGTTCAAACATTTACTCATGTTCAACGTTGTTATTTCATTAATGCATCGCATATGTCTGTTTTGAAGCAATATATTCGTATTCACTAAATGCAAATTATGTTCATATTTTTTCTAATGATCAAACGCTCAGTTAATAATTCTAAGCCTCTTGAGGGAGGATGACGAAAACGATACCACAATCTTTACAGTATGCTTTTGAACAGACCCCGCTGATGAAGTACAGGCATTGTTTCAAATCCCTAAACACTGGAGTTATAAGGAAGATAATCCCTCGTCAACCCTTATGAGCCAAAGAAGTAGGAGTTTTTATTTTCGAAAATTAAAACCCTTAATCATAACCTGGGGCAGGGTAGTTCTCTCAGCTGATCCAGGTGCACAACGAATGGCATCAAAATAAGTCCTTCTGAAACAAAAGACAGTGATGGTTCTAAATAACCATAAAAACAGGTAGTCATTATCAAAATAAAAGCCCATTAAGTCAAAACCCATGAAGGAGACTCACGAAGCTGGGGCATCCCGCTGACTGTAATTCCAAAAAAGGAAACAGTTCAGGCAAAAAATAGGGATAACAAAATCAAAAAAAAAGAAAGAGGTCCTACAAACCCTCAACAAAAAAAAGGAAATGACTGCCTGATCAAAATAAATCATCAATATCTGGACCATCACTGGTATATCAGAGCAAAGACTCGAACAAGGTCTAACGTATGATCAACTGAGTTTAGGTTTGGAGAACATCACGAAGAGCGGGTGGGTACAAATAAATTTGAGCCTTTATCCTTTGTTTCTTGAACCGTGAACCAGGCCACGTTATAACCCTTAAAAGTCCTAGCTGAAGCATGGGTTAGTTTGAAAGCATACTATTACGAAAGGTATCCTGACTCCTTAAGGCTTGCGATAAAATACGAAGTTGACATCACGTTTTACAAACATCCACTTGTTTTATGAAAAAGAATGCATTTCCAAAAACTTCGAAACAGACATAAGCTTTGCATTTTTAACATAACTTTGTTTGCATATGAATATTTGTTTGAGCAGCAGGGAAATTCGCACGATGAATACCTAATGAACAGAAGCACTTCCAATCAAGGGGCATGACATGATCATGGTCTATCATCTGGGGTAGTCCAATCAAGATTCAGAGAATCTCTCAATAGGCCAACCAGCTTGGGGCAAATCTCCGCCTGAGTCACTTGGGGCATTCCAACAACGAATCTTGCCTGATCAAACACCTTCTGGTGGCATGACAAAACACTTCTAACAGGGGAAACTCCCTACGTTCTGAGAGCATGGATATAGTCGAAAAATACTACGCAAAATCAAAGACCCGCTAGGTTGACACACCTAGGCAAAAACAAGGGCTTCCCGGCGAACCAAAAGGGTTCGGGCAAAATGAGGGATGAAATAAAAAAAATCTGTACACCCGGCAAGTCGAAAACCTGAAAAGGCGGCTTGGGCAAAAATGGGTATCCCGGTGGACTGAAAATCCGAAAGGGCGGTCCAGGCAAAAGTTAGGGATTAAAGCGTACGACTATGTCCTGTCATCTTGTCACCTGCCTACCAGAAGAAAGTTGATCCATCAACAACTATCGGCACCTCACAGGTCTTCCTCCCCCACATTAGAAACAGGGGCAATAAAGAGTTGTCTAAGCGATCTAATTGTTCTGTCCTCCGAGGAACCAAGGTAGGTTCAGCTAAAGAACATAACCAGTACATCTTAATTCCCCAGAGAGTGAGTCAGCAAGTCAGCGATACTCTCCCCAAGCAGAATTATCCTGTCAGCCTTAAGGAAGTTGGGCATCCCCAGCAGATCTCAACATTCCCCGGTGGAGTACGAACATTTCTAACAAGCGTCCCCGGCAATCTCGATCTAATATTGTTCCCCGGCGGTATACCAAACATTCAAAGGAGTCACTTCCCCAGGAGAGTCCAATCCAGTTTCCCCAGGAAAGTTGGAATCCCCAAGCAGAAAGCTTATCCCCAGTAGATTCTGGAAGCTTATCCTCCGCAGAGCACGAACGCGTCCCCCGGCTTTATACAAAGAGTTATTTCCTTACCAGGATATAACTGGGTTATCCTCAGCCAAAAGCCACGGAAAGATCGTCCCCGACGAAGACTTCTTATCCCCAGCGAAGTCTATCAACACTTCCAATACAACGGTGGTATCCCCAGCGAAGTTACCATCAACATTTCAGAAAGTATCTTTCTCCCCACAGAGTATTGATTCCCAGCAAGATCACTAGAGTACTTTCTCCCCGCAGAGTAATCCATTCGCCAAGTTTATTCACCAACGGAGTTATCTTCTCCTAACGGTATTCTTGCAACTACCATCCCCAGCGGAAGCAAAGATCTATTCTTCAACATCAGCCCAGGAGTGATTTCCCGGCACACGTCAAGGATTTATTTTCCTAGACGAAAAACACACATAAATATCACATTTCTATACATTATGGCATGCATATACGTATCATATCTTACAAATCTCATTTATGTTGAGAACATCATTGCTTGATCCATATCATGCATTGCATATGACTGACCTTTACCTTTCAGGAAAGATCCAGTTGAGTTCTCAGCTATATTCAAGACCTTGACCGGTTCAGTTAAATCGACCCTAAGATTTTTCTGTTTCTTATCCAGTCAAAGGCCTTCTCTGGTTCAGTCAGATCGACCCTAAGATCTCCCTGTTTCTTATCCAGTTGAAGATTTCAAGACCTAGACCGGTTCAGTTAAATCGACCCTAAGATTTTTCTGTTTCTTATCCAGTCAAAGGCCTTCTCTGGTTCAGTCAGATCGACCCTAAGATCTCCCTGTTTCTTATCCAGTTGAAGATTTCAAGACCTAGACCGGTTCAGTTAAATCGACCCTAAGATTTTTCTGTTTCTTATCCAGTCAAAGGCCTTCTCTGGTTCAGTCAGATCGACCCTAAGATCTCCCTGTTTCTTATCCAGTTGAAGATTTCAAGACCTAGACCGGTTCAGTTAAATCGACCCTAAGATTTCTCTGTTTCTTATCCAGTCAAAGGCCTTCTCTGGTTCAGCCAGATCGACCCTAAGATCTCCATGTTTCTTATCCAGTTGAAGATTTCAAGACCTAGACCGGTTCAGTTAAATCGACCCTAAGATTTTTCTGTTTCTTATCCAGTCAAAGGCCTTCTCTGGTTCAGTCAGATCGACCCTAAGATCTCCCTGTTTCTTATCCAGTTGAAGATTTCAAGACCTAGACCGGTTCAGTTAAATCGACCCTAAGATTTTTCTGTTTCTTATCCAGTCAAAGGCCTTCTCTGGTTCAGTCAGATCGACCCTAAGATCTCCCTGTTTCTTATCTAGTTGAAGATTTCAAGACCTAGACCGGTTCAGTTAAATCGACCCTAAGATTTCTCTGTTTCTTATCCAGTCAAAGGCCTTCTCTGGTTCAGTCAGATCGACCCTAAGATCTCCCTGTTTCTTATCCAGTTGAAGATTTCAAGACCTAGACCGGTTCAGTTAAATCGACCCTAAGATTTCTCTGTTTCTTATCCAGTCAAAGGCCTTCTCTGGTTCAGTCAGATCGACCCTAAGATCTCCCTGTTTCTTATCCAGTTGAAGATTTCAAGACCTAGACCGGTTTAGTTAAATCGACCCTAAGATTTCTCTGTTTCTTATCCAGTCAAAAGGCCTTCTCTGGTTCAGTCAGATCGACCCTAAGATCTCCCTGTTTATTATCCAGTTGAAGATTTCAAGACCTAGACCGGTTCAGTCAGATCGACCCTAAGATCTCCCTGTTTCTTATCCAGTCAAAGGCCTTCTCTAGTCCAGCTAAATCGACCCCTAAAAGATTTTCCTGATAAAGACTCAGTAGAAGATATCCAAGATTCTCTCAGCGTTACTGTTGAGGTAGTAATCGCCCAAGGCTCTCAGCGTTCCTGTTGAGGTAGTAATCATCCAAGGTTCTCTCACTGTTCCTGTTGAGGTAGTAACCATCCCTGGTTCATTCATCGCCGTTTGAAGCTCCAGATTCAATTCCTGTAACCAGTCAGGGCGCATCTATACAAAAAGTTTGAAGACCAGCTCCTGTAACAGGTCAGGTAATCATTTTTCTTTTTCAGGTACGCAAATTCTCGCTAAGGAATCTCTTACGCGATCAACACCCAGATGGCATCTATAAGCCCATCCACCTTCCATCATCTCTTAGCATGGCATCTATAAGCCCATCATCCTACCCATCAATCTTCAAATGGCATCTGTAAGCCCATTCCCCACATCACACTACTATGTGAGCGCAAATTTCTGGGCACTCTAGTGTTCAATCATCTTCCACCTTCGGATTACGAAAGGCACGTCAGCCAATCTGCATCCTCAGGTTTAAGAAGATTGAACAGGGGCAACTGTTGTACCCCAAAATTTGCCCTCCCATATTCTTCAAGATTTGCCAAAAGCATGCTTCAAAATCTCCCCAAGGGTTGCACAGTTCAAGGGCCTCCTAACAGTCAAAAACTAGGGTTTTGGTTCTGACAAAGAAAATGAAGTTTTCAAGGGTCCAATCAAGTCCCACATGCCTATAAACATGGTCAAGCATCCTCAAACCAAGTTTCAAGACTTACAGCACAAAATTGCACAGTCAAAAACCCTAATTGCACTACAGTCAACTGTAGGGGTAAAATGGTCATTTGACAGTCAAAAGTTCAAATTTTTGGTCAACATCTCATTTTGAATCCACAAACATCATTTGATCAATGCTTGATCATGATTCTCAAAGCTTGGCTCAAAAAGTCTCAAGATGCAAAAGTTTCCATATTTGGACAGTTGAAAAAGTCAACTGTAACTTGACCAAGGCATAACTTCCACATGGATTATCAGAAAAATTTCATCCAAAGCTCATTTTGAAGAGAAAGACATTTCCTACAACTCCTATTCACACTTCAAGTCCAAGAAATGCTCTCACAAAAAGTTATCAATTTCTACATTATAGGTCATTTTCAAAAGTCAACAAAAAGGGACTTTAAGTCAAAGGCCATAACTTGAGATTGGTAAATCAAAATGACATGGGACCACAGACATTGGTTAGAGGACTTCAAGACATTTCCAAAATGTCCAAGAACATGAGAAAAGCTTAAAAATTGAGCAAGATATGCCTTGTGGAAGTTAGGAAATTTTTGGATATTTTGAAAAGTCAACTTTGCTTCAAAAGTCTTAAAATTGCTAATGGGCCACATTTTCTTCCAAGATTCATCATCCAAAGCATGTGCACGACCATTAGGCCCAAAGGGGATTTTTTCATCATTTTTATTTATTTATTTGAATTTTTAATTACAATTAATTCATTTAAACTAAATAAAATATGGAAAAATACTAAACCAATGAAATCAAATCTTTTTGTGCAAAATATACTCTCATTGGACACTCAAGATTCGTGCATAATCAAAAGTGGAAGGTTTGGCTATGATTGACATCAAGAACATGTGAAAAAGATTGGAAAAAAATATGCCATTAAAGCCAATATTTGATTCATGATTGTATGGATCTTTTGATTGAAAATCTTAACCCTAATCATTCCATACATAAGCCAGATGAAAACCTAATGCCAAAAAACCTCCAAGCTGCGCAGAAACACCATAAAGAAGTTTGCATTTTTTGGCTAAAATTTCAAAACTGAAATCATGATTCTAAGGCTTTTCAAGATCAAATAATCATTCCATTGCCTTCCTGAGACTTTAAGGAAGGTTTTCAGATCAAAACCATCCATTCTAACGCAAAGAAACGGTAGAACAATCGTGTCCTGTACAAGATTTTTTTCCATATGCTTGCATCATGATTCATGCGTTTTTTGTAGTTTTTAATATTTGATTTATGTTCATTGGATTATTCTAAAGCTAACTGTATGTTTTAATTGAGTTTTCACGCATCGTATGAAGAATCACCATGGAAGATGGTTAGCGTTACAAAACTGTGAAATTAGGCGTTTACGCATCTTGTAAAATTAGAACATCTCAGTGCCATGGTCAAAATCAGGACACTTGGACGAATCGAATGCAACAGTCGCGCCCAATTTATATAGCAAGATGGCCTAATCGCTATTTTTGAAAAGCTTGCAGTTTGGGGGGGTTCAAAACCCCCGCTAATTCCTTTTATGTTTCAGGTAAAATGCAAACGAGGAAGAAGAAGACTAGGTGGCAAGGCATGGTTGGCTCGTTTGAATTTCGCGCTAAAATCAGCCACTAACGCTTGTTTTATCTTATGATATTTATTTGTTATTATATATTCAAAGCGCGTTCATAGCTCCACTGGTCAAGCGTAGCATTGGTAATCTCTGGGACCTGGGTTCGAATCCCAGGTCCCCCTTCTTATTTCCATATTTTTCTTCTAATCATATTCCTGCGCAGCTTGCTCCCTGATGACTATCATACGCCCACAATCTCAACGCGCCACATGGCTACTGAAGGCGATCTAAAGGCCTTGATTTGAAGAGTACCATAGGTATAAGTCAATGAAGCTACACGTGACCAATAAAGTCAACAAGGCCATAGACAAGTGGGCCAGAATTACTAGGAATATACCTCCCAATTGGGGACAGAACCCCCTAAGGTTTTGCAATTCTTTTTTTTTTTATTTTTTTATTTTATTTTATTTGTTTCAATTATTTCTTTTTTTTTCTTTAAATTAATTTATTTTCATAAAATACAAAAATAATATAAAAATCAGAAAAGTCATAAAAATAAAATATATTTTATTTTAATATTTTTGTAAATAAAAATCATTAATTAATTTAGTTTTCAATTCTAGGACTAATTTTGACATTTTTCTTAATAAACTTAAAATTTGTAGAATTAGGGTTTTAATCAATTTTTATCTTTTCTTTTCTCATTATTAATAATTAATTGTTTATTTTTGTAAATAAATTTGCATTAATTAATTAGGTTTAATTTTAGATTAAATTTTAATATTTTTCTTAATAAATAAAAATTGTAGAATTAGGGTTAATTAATATTTTAATTTCATTCAATTCTCATTAAAATTCCATAAGTACAAAAAACTCTAAAAATCTTTCCTTTTTTATTTTAATTTAATTAATTTGTTAATCATATTTTAATTTCATTAAAAAGGGTCCAACGCCCTCGCTTTCGGTTTTTATTTCTCTTCACATTTTTATTTCCTTTCTTTTAAATATTAATGTAATTCTCCCAAAGCCATGTAATTCGGACATTTTATATTTCTCGCATCTTTATTTCATGTCAAATCGGGTCCTGGATTTAATTTGGCGATGTGGACCCGCGCCTTTGTAATAGTTTAGGAACTTTATATTTCTCGCTCTTTTAAACTGTTAATAATTGCATGCAAGAATGAATGGTTAAAATAAAAACGAAAGCGTAGATCACCCACGACATGATAAGACAAAAATATCTGAAAACGACACACGAATCACACACCACCCCTAGGGTACGCCTCACTGTTGCCTTGCCCCTCGAAAGGTGATCGTCGAGTAGAAGATGTTTTAGTAAGTCCTCATGATCCGGGAACCTGGCATGAGGGTAGCTTCTAAGGTATCTTCCTATTGCTCTGGTGATCACCATGTCCCGAACCTCGAATTGACCCGAATACCTCCAACGGTGGTGCTACCTACCTCTCAATGGTGGGATGGCACTACTTTAAAGGACATTTACACAGACGAATTCCTTAGGGTAGGTAGATTCTCGTAGATACTTGCTCTAATTTCAAAACAAATTCAAAAATACTTTTCACACCGACACCTTTTCAAAAAGCTTTCGAAAGCAATTTTTTCAAACACTCTTGAGGACCGATACAAGAGTCGAACTGGAATTTTCAAAGAAACTTTTTAAAACCCACAGTTGAAAAGCAAGCAAACCATTTTGAAAACACAATGAGCAAGTACCTAAGAGCCCATGGATAACCATGGATAGAAAGGGTGCTAACACCTTCCCTTTCTATAACCTACCTCCCGAACCGAGAGCAATCTCTATAAGGAATTTTTCTGTGCTTTTGTCCTTTCCATTTGGAGAAAATAAAAGACGGTGGCGACTCTTGCTTCCGCGACATTTCGCGAACCAGGGATAAACAGTCAGTTCCAGATCCACCGATCACACCAGGGCATAACTTCCACATGGTTTATCAGAAAAATTCCATCCAAAGCTCATTTTGAAGAGAATGACATTTCCTACAACTCCTCTTCACACTTCAAGTCCAAGAAATGCTCTCACAAAAAGTTATCAATCTCAACATCATAGGTCATTTTCAAAAGTCAACAAAAAGGGACTTTAAGTCAAAGATCATAACTTGAGATTGGTAAATCAAAATGACATGGGACCAAAGACATTGGTTAGAGGACTTCAAGACCTTTCCAAAATGTCAAAGAACATGATCAAAGCTTAACAATTGAGCAAGATATGCCTTGTGGAAGTTGGGAAATTTTTGGGAATTTTGAAAAGTCAACTTTGCTTCAAATGCCTCAAAATTGCTAATGGGCCTCAATTTCTTCCATGAATCATCACCCAAAGGCTATGCACGACCCATTGACATCCAAGGGAGTTATTTCATCATTTTTTATTAATTATTTGAATTTTTATTGTTATTAATTCACTTAATTAAAATTAAATATGAAAAAAATACTAAAGAATGTGTTTTAAATCTTTTTATGCAGCTAATAGGTCCATTATAAGCTCAAGATTTCGTGCACATTCAAAAAGGAAAGAATCATTCATGATTTGGCATATTTGGCATGAAAAAGATTGAAAAAGATCATGGAAAATCAAATATTGAAAAGCATTAAAACAATGGATTTTGGGCAGACTTTTACCCTAATTCTATTGATATACATGTACACAATTGAACCCTAGGCAAGAACACAAGAAAGCTGCGCAGGAACTGAGAGAGCAAATTTGCATTTTTCACAAAAAACTTCAAAACTGTTTTCATAGATAGAGCTCCTTTCAAGACCTCAAAAGCACTCCAATACGTTGCTGGATTACCTAGGAAGCGTTTCCAATTGAAATCAAGTCTCCATACATCCAGAATTGGTAGAACGCGATTGCCCTGTTCATGAAAATTTTCTTAATCGTATTCGAATTTACATGCATTTTCCATATGTTTTAATGTTTGATTTATACTAATATGATGATTCTGAAGCTAATGGCACAATTCAATTGAAGAATGGCCGCCTGTATAGAAAATTACCATGGACGACAACTAGGTTTTCTGAAACCTCAAATTGGGGCTTTAGGCATATGGCAAAATTGGACCTTGAAACCAATATGAATAGAATCGTTGTGATATGACAAACAAAACCATATCATCGCGCTCAATTTATGATAAGGCATGCGCTAATCGCTATTATTCGCTGTGTTGTTTAGTGGGGGTTTAAAACCCCCGCTACTTGTTTGGTATTTTCAGGAATAACGAAGAAGAAGCCTGGCGTGTCACTATGTGGTTGGGCAATTCAAAATCTGGCGCGTTTTATATCATTAGCTTTATTTTCTTATTATAATATTTATTTTCTATGATATATACAGATGCGTTGCTTGGTACAAGTGGTAGATGACGTGCTTTGTGAACACTGGGACCTGGGTTCGATTCCCAGGTCCCCCATATTTCCCTATATTTTTTCTTATAACGTGTTCAGGTACCCCTTCCCACCAGTGGTCCACCATGTACGCGCATACTCAAGCTTGCCACATGTCCAGCAACCTCAATCTGATGGCCAGCACAGGAACTCCATCATGCACCTTAGTCAATGGATCTACACGTGATCATTGGAAAGTCAAAGAAGGCCAGATTTCTTGGGCCAAACTACTTCAATAACACCTCCAAATTGGGCAGAAACCCCCCATGGTTTGCATATTTAGATTTTTATTTTAACTCTCCTTTTTTATTTTAATTGTTCTTTTTTATTGTTCTATTTAATTCCCAAAATAATTTTTAACACAAAAAAATCAGAAAAGTCAAAAATAAAAATATGTTTATTTAATTTTTAATTCATTAATAGTTTTTGTAAATAAATCTTAACAATCAAATTAGTTTAATTTTAGGTTTTTAACTTTAATGTTTTTTTTTCTTAAATAACCAAAACATATAAAAATTAGGTTTTTTAGCATTTTGCTCTTTTTTCAATAATTAAATTTTTTCTTCTTATTATTATTAACCATTAATTAATTTTGTAAATAAACTTGCAATTAATTAATTAGGGATAAATTAGGTTAAAACATAAACATTTTTTTCTTTAATAATTTAAAACAATTTAGAATTAGGGTTAATTTTCTTTATTTTCATAAATACAAAAACATTAAAAATAATTTCTTTTCTTTATTTCATCATTAATTAATTTGTAATTTCAATTTAATTTCTTTAAAGGGTCCAACGCCCTCGCACTCGATTCTAATTTCTTTTCGCGCGTTTGCTTCTATTTTTCATTTTAAATATTATGTAATTGCCACAAAGCTTTGTAATAGATAATTAGGACATTTACTTTCCGCACTTTTATTCAAATCGGGTCTTTGTTTAATTTGGCGATGTATAGACCCGCGCCTTGTAATAGCGTAGGACCTTTATTTTCCGCACTTTAATTTCCGCACCCTTTAAACTGTTAATCATATGAAAGAATGAATGGCCCAAATAAAATCAAAGCGTAGCTCACCCAATGCATGACAAGACAAATAATAACTGAAAATGACACACAATTCACACACCACTTCTAGGGTACGCCTCACTGTTGCCTTGCCCCTCGAAACGTGGTCGTCGAGTATAGGACGTCTTAGTGAGTCCTTATGTTCCATTGATCTAGTTGCCTCGAAATGGTTGCCTCGAATCAAGTTGCCTCGGAATAGTTGCCTCGGAATAAAAAGATTAATGGCATAAGGGTAGCTTCTAAGGTGTCTTACTGTTGCTCGGTGACCACACTGTCCCTAAACTCGAATTGACCCGAACACCTCCAACGGTGGTGCTACCTACCTCTCAATGGTGGGATGGCACTACCTTAAGGACATTTACACAGACTAATTTCTTAGGGTAGGTAGATGACTCGTAGATACTTGCTCTAATTCAAAACAAATCAAAACTTCTTTTCACACCGACACTTTTCAAAAAGCTTTCAAAACAATTTTTCAAACACTCTTGAGGACTGATACAAGAGTCGATCTGAAATCTTTAAACGAAACTTTTTCAAACCCACTCACTTTGAAAAGCAAACACTTTTGAAAACACAAAAGAGCAAGTATCTAAGAGCCCATGGATAACCATGGATAGAAAGGGTGCTAACACCTTCCCTTTCTATAAATCTACCTCCCGAACCGAGAATCTATCTCATAAGGAATTTTTCTGTGCTTTTGTCCTTTCCACATTGGAGAAAATAAATGACGGTGGCGACTCTTGCTTCCGCGACATTTCGCGAACCAGCGTTAAACAGTCAGTTCCAGATCCACCGATCACAGAATTGGCGACTCTGCTGGGGACATATTTTAAAGTGAGGTGTACCTTAGGACTAAGATCACTGTGTTTTCAATTGCTTTGACTTATTTGCTTTAAATTGTGGGACTGTCTTGGGAGTTCTATAGATCCTAACCCGGATCTGGGGATACCTTCTTAGAAAGTAGCAACAAGGTTGTGAGGGAACTGTGCGGGGTATACCGACATGGTTGAAACAGTCTGCTACGTTGATGTGGCACTTTGGTGTGTACCGGTAACCCTTGAGTTCAGTCAAGGAGTGTACGGGGCCGCCGCGTGGTGTCGTGAAGCATCAACTGACCTTAGGAACCTTAATTGAACTATCTTGGCCTCTTTAGGGTAGTGAGATAACTGACTTTGGTGCAGTCCGAGGTTGGTTGATACTCGATACTACACTCAATTGAGGGTTGTTTTCTTGGAATATTTCGGTCGCCAGTTCAGTGGCTAAATCGAAACGATGAACAATGAAAGCAATCCAGTGATATTGGGACCCTTAGAACCCGGTTACTTCTGATAGGACAGGTTGAGCCCACCAACTTCAAGAGGGTAATACCCAGACCCCATGCTGGCCTAAACTCTAAGGGCTTGTCTTGTGTGAATTGTGTGCCATACCATGTTTGCTTCTTGTGAATGTTTGTGGTGTGTTTAATCATAGCATCATAACATCATACAGCATCATATGCATTGACTAACCATTTCAGGGGTTCGAATCTTCATCTTTGTTCTTGTTTCGTAGGACATGGAAACTGTTCGCAGAAAGACAATTCAGATCAGCCTTGTAAGGATCCCTCCTCAGCTTAAGGAGCTTATATCCAGGATCCCCGAGAGCTCCTCATTCAGTGAGAGACATGGAAGACTCATCAGCTTGGTCAACACCAACATTGAGGAAGATATGATAAAGGTCCTGTTCCAGTTCTTTGACCCTCTGCATCACTGTTTCACTTTCCTGGATTATCAACTGGTGCCTACATTGGAAGAGTTCTCCAGGCTTCTGAAGATCCCTATCCTTGATCAACTACCCTACAACGGTACGGAAAAGGAACCCAAACTTGAAGAGATTGCTAAAGCCTTACACCTACAACTATCTGACCTCAAGGGACATTGGGAAGTTAGGAGTGGTATCAAAGGATTCTTAGCCAGGTTTCTGTTTGAGAAGGCCCAAGAATGTTGGAACTCCCTTGACCTACAAGCTTTTGAAGAAGTTGTGGCCCTCCTTGTCTATGGTTTGGTATTGTTCCCTAATCTAGATCAGCTTATAGATGTCAGTGCCGTCCAGATCTTCATGTCCAGGAATCCTATACCTACGTTGCTTGGGGACATCCTTCACTCATGTTACACTCGAACCATGAGAAAAAGAGGTGTTCTTATGTGTTGCACTCCTCTCCTAGGAAGGTGGTTTATTTCGCACCTTCCACAATCAGTCCTGAAGAATGAGCGGGGTTTGAGATGGTCACAACTATTGATGACTCTTACACATGCAGATATACATTGGTGCCCTCGGTCCAGAGAGGATGTCACTATCATTGATCGTTGCAGGGAGTACCCTAATGTTCCTTTACTTGGAATCAGAGGAGGTATTACTTACAACCCATGTCTGGCTTGGAGACAGTTTGGTTATGCTTGGAAGGACGGCCCTCATGACATGTTAATTCCTGACATAGTTTTTGACTTCGACAACGATGCGCAAGGACTTCGCCAGAGATTTATCAGAGCTTGGAGGATGCCAAGTAGGATAGACAGCAAGACCCTGGGGCACAGGAATTCCATCCCGTTGGAGCCTTATCTCAAATGGGTACGAGCTCGCTCCCAGAAGTTAGTGATGCCATATCCTCATGTCCTCCCTGTGATCAAAGAGCCAGTATTGAAAGGAGAGGTGTCCTACACCATTCAACATCCTGACATGCCCACGTCCTGGGAAGAGATGCAGAAGAGCTGGATCCAGCTTAAGGAAGAACGAAATTCTCTTGAGACCAGTCTACATGCTAGTGAAAAGAAGGTCTTGGAGCTCACCCGCCTACTGCATGAGGAGAGGAATCTCAACACTTACATAGCTCCAAAGAGGATGCGTAGTGTCTTCTGGGATTGATTCACTCTTGTAATGTTTGCCCATGAGGCTTTGATGTACCAAACAATTATTTTCTTAATGATAATGTGTGTTCCCTTTTTGTCTACAACAAATTTGAACTTTCGAACCCTTGAATGCATTGAATAAACACATATCATTCATCATGTGCATAGCAGGTACTCTTCTTTTCAGGTTGCTTACTGTTCTTCGCTGTTTATTTCAGCATCATGAACCCTGAATCATCTACCGAGCAGTCTATCAAGGCCCTTCAGGCGCAGAACGCACAATTTCAGGAGCTGATCATGGGTTTGGCTCAAGGTCAAGAAGAGCTGAAGGCTTTGCTCCTGAAGAAGAAGAAGAAGAAGAAGAGAACCGTTCTGTTCAACACGGGCCGGAGGTTTGGTAACACACTGCAGAATGAGGAAGCTGGTTCTTCTGTAGGCAAAGACAGTCCCCAGGGGGGAAGGGCTCCAAGTCCGGTGGTCTCTGACAACAAGACTGATTTTAATGAGGAACAGTATCCTCCAGCTGAAGACAGATACAAGCAGTTGGAAGACCGTCTAAATGCCATGGAAATTCAACAAGTGCCTGGGTTGGATTTCGGAGACTTGGGTTTATCTTCTGGTGTGATCATCCCTCACAAGTTTAAAGCACCATCTTTCGCCAAGTATGACGGGGCATCCTGCCCTAAGCTACACCTCAAATCTTATGTGCGGAAGATTCAGCCGTATACAGTGGACAAGAACTTGTGGATCCACTTCTACCAGAAGAGTCTTTCAGGGACTCATCTCGAATGGTTCTATCAGCTGGATGGAACCAAGGTTCGTAACTGGGAGGAGTTGGCTACTGCTTTTTACAAGCAGTATCAATATAATGCCGACCTTGCTCCTACACGTACCCAACTCCAGGGTATGTCGCTAGGATCAGGCGAAGGTTTTAAAGAGTATGCGCAGAAGTGGAGGGACCTGGCTGGTAGGGTGCAGCCACCGTTAACAGACCGTGAGCTAGTGGATATGTTCTTGGGGACCCTCTCCGGGCCATTCTTCAATCATCTTATCGGTAATTCGTCTGCAGGGTTTACTGACCTCATTCTGACTGGGGAAAGGATAGAGGTTGGAATGAAGTCAGGGAAGATTCAGAAGGGTGCGTCTTCAAGTGCTGAGAAGAAACCCTTTAAAAAGGAGGCCAGTGCTGTGTATGGGCTTAGGAGGCAAGATAAACCAGAGCGCCGCCAATCTGTCAACGCGGTGGTGATTGCAAAACCTACTGCCGCTCCTCGGCAAACCAATCAACCCAGGGCTGAAAGACCTAGAAGAGAGTTTACCCGGGTGAGTATGACCTTATCACAAATCTTGCCACAATTGCTATCAACCAACTTGGTGACGATCAGAGAGGCTCCGAAGGTTGTGAATACTGCATCTCCTAAGTATAATCCCAATGCCCGCTGTGCTTATCACTCCGATAGCCCGGGGCATTCTACTGATGACTGCTGAGCCCTAAGGAATAAGGTTCAAGACCTTATCGATGCGAAGGAAGTACAGTTTGAGGCGCCTGAGAAGCCTAATGTGGTGACTGCTCCCATGCCTAATCATGGAGTAAATGCTATTGGGGATGAAGACGAAGTGGAAGAATCTGAGTTTGACAGCTGGATCTACCCGGCAACCGACAGTGGACCTAGCAATTGGACTGCGAAAGATAACCTACCTGTTACTTTTGTTACGCAGTAATGAATTCCTTTGCTTTTGTTATTTGTAATAAACAATGAACTGAAACTCTATGGCCCGGTGTCTTACCTGGGGCACCATGGCTTCATTTGTGAGGGCGTATTAATTGTCATTTCATATATCATGAATAAAGACCTTGGACGTTTTCTCGCATTTCAAATCTTATGCTTCTTTTCTTTCTTTCCTTTCTTTATATATTGCAAAACAGCTGTATTTACACACACTCACTCATACAGGTTTCAATCCACTCTGGATCTCACTGGTAACGACTCTGCTACTGCCAGTTATGACTTTGAAAATCCGATCAACTTAGCCGAAGACGAAGGTGAAGATGATTGTGAAGTGCCTGGCGAGCTTGCAAGACTGTTACTCCAGGAAGAGAGGGCAATTCAACCACATGAAGAGCCAGTGGAAACAATAAATCTGGGTACTGAGGCAGATAGAAAAGAAGTTAAGATCGGTGCCAATCTGGAGCTCAGTGTGAAGCAACGGTTGACTCAGATGTTACATGATTATGTGGAGATCTTTGCTTGGTCCTACGAAGACATGCCTGGGTTGGATACTTACATTGTGGTCCATCATTTGCCTACCAAGGAGGACTGCCCTTCGGTTAAGCAAAAGGTCCACCGTATGCGTCCGGAGATGTCCGAGAAGATCAAAGCTGAGGTTATGAAGCAATTCGATGCCGGGTTTCTTGCAGTAACTTCTTACCCTCAGTGGGTGGCTAATGTGGTGCCGGTACCGAAGAAGGACGGTAAGGTCAGAATGTGTGTCGATTACAGGGATCTGAACAGAGCCAGCCCCAAGGATGACTTCCCCCTACCTCACATTGACGTTCTGGTTGACAATACTGCTCAGCATAAGGTGTTCTCCTTCATGGATGGTTTCTCAGGATATAATTAGATCAAGATGGCTCCTGAAGACATGGAGAAGACTACCTTTGTTACTCAGTGGGGCACCTTCTGCTACAAGGTCATGCCGTTCGGGTTGAAAAATGCTGGGGCAACTTACCAACGTGCCGTGGTTGACTTATTTCATGACATGATCCATCATGAAATTGAAGTGTATGTTGACGACATGATTGCAAGGTCCCAAACTGAGGAGGAACACCTTGACCATCTGCAGAAGTTGTTTGACCGTCTGAAGTTGTACAAGCTGAGGTTGAACCCAAACAAGTGCACCTTCGGGGTTAGATCTGGAAAGTTGCTAGGCTTCGTCGTAAGCGACAAGGGTATTCAAGTGGACACTGCCAAAGTTAAAGCCATCCAAGAGATGCCAGTTCCAAAGACAGAGAAAGAAGTCAGAGGCTTTCTAGGACGTCTGAATTACATTGCTCGATTCATCTCGCACCTAACCGCTACTTGTGAGCCAATCTTCAAACTTCTGAAGAAAGATCAGGTAGTACGTTGGAATGATGAATGTCAGGCCGCTTTTGACATAATCAAAGAGTATCTCCAAGAACCACCCATCCTTATGCCACCGGTTGAAGGGAGACCTCTGATATTATACCTGACAGTACTTGACAACTCAATGGGGTGTGTGCTGGGGCAGCATGACGAGTCTGGCCGAAAAGAGCATGCCATTTATTACCTTAGCAAAAAGTTTACCGATTGTGAGACCCGATACTCACTGCTCGAGAAAACTTGCTGCGCTTTGGTATGGGCTGCTCGCCGGCTGAGACAGTATATGCTGACTCACACTACCTTGTTGATCTCAAAGATGGATCCAATAAAGTACATATTTGAAAAGCCGGCTCTGTCTGGGAGAATAGCAAGATGGCAAATGATCTTGACAGAATACGACATCCAATACACGACCCAGAAAGCTATCAAAGGAAGTGTATTGGCAGATCACTTGGCACATCAGGCAGTAGACAACTATCAGTCAATGAACTTCGAGTTTCCAGACGAGAGTATCATGATAGTGACTGATTATGAAGGACCTGGACCGGATGAAGGACCTGAGGAAGGATCCCGATGGTCTATGCACTTTGACGGAGCCTCCAATGCTTTGGGTAACGGCATCGGCGCTGTAATCATATCTCCTCAAGGCACTCATACTCCACTTACTGCCCGGCTATGTTTCAACTGCACCAACAACATGGCGGAGTATGAGGCATGCATCATGGGTCTTCAAGCTGCGATCGACTTAAGGATTAAGTTTCTGAGTGTATTCGGAGATTCCGCTCTCGTGATCAATCAGATCAAAGGCGAGTGGGATACGAAACATCCGAACCTTATTCCTTACAAAGAATGTGTGTTGACATTGATCCCCCACTTCACAAAGATCACTTTTGAACATTTCCCAAGAGAGGAGAATCAGTTGGCGGACGCGTTAGCTACAATGTCTTCGATGTTCAAAGTCAAATGGGACAATGAGGCTCCCCGGGTCATCATTTGGAAACTGGACGAACCGGCATACTGTTGTGATCTTGAGACTGAGGTAGTGACTGAGAAACCTTGGTACCATGAGGTGAAGAGATATTTGGAGGCTCAGGAATACCCTGAAGGTGCCTCTGTCAACGACAAGAAATTTCTGAGAAGGTTCGCAGCAAAGTTCTTCCTCAGCAACGGCATTCTATACAAGCGGAACCATGATTCGACCTTACTGCATTGTGTGGATAAGACTGAAGCAGAAAGGATCATGGCGGAGCTACATGAAGGTACCTTCGGAACGCATTCCAGTGGACACGCTATGGCAAAGAAAATCCTTCGGGCAGGGTATTTCTGGTCCACAATGGAAGCCGACTGTTACCAACATTCTCGGACATGTCATAAATGCCAGATTTATGCAGATAAAGTGCATGTTCCTCCAGTCCCTCTGAATGTCTTGACTGCACCTTGGCCTTTTGCAATGTGGGGCATAGATATGATCGGCGAGATTAAACCTACGGCATCTAACGGGCATCGCTTCATCCTGGTGGCGATTGATTATTTTACAAAGTGGGTTGAAGCAGCTTCCTACGCCACTGTAACCAAGACTGTTGTCGCACGGTTCATTCGGAACAACCTGATCTGTCGATATGGCGTCCCAGAAAGAATCATTACAGACAACGATACCAATCTCAATAACAAGATGATCACTGAGCTCTGCGAGCAGTTCAAGATACAGCACCACAACTCTTCTCCTTACCGGCCGAAGATGAATGGGGCTGTAGAAGCAGCTAATAAAAATATCAAAAAGATTGTGTAGAAGATGACAGTGACTTACAAAGATTGGCACGAGATGTTACTATTTTCTCTACATGGGTACCGTACCTCAACAAGGACATCAACCGGGGCAACTCCTTTTTCCTTGGTCTACGGCATGGAGGCAGTCTTACCGATCGAAGTACAGATACCCTCTCTCCGGATAATGAAGGAGGCAGATCTGAATGAAGATGATTGGACCCAGACACGACTTGATCAGTTAAATCTAATTGACGAAAAGAGACTTGCTGCTATTTGTCATGGTCAGACGTATCAAAAGCGGATGATCAGAGCATTTAACAAAAAGGTCAGACCACAAGAGTATCAAGTTGGGGATCTGGTAATCAAGCGCATCATCCTTCCTCAGAGTGATCCAAGGGGCAAGTGGACCCCTACGTACGAAGGGCCATTTGTGGTTAAACATGTGTTCTTTGGAGGAGCCATGATTCTAACTACCATGGACGGTGACGACCTTCCTCACCCCGCCAATGCAGACATAGTAAAAAGATACTACGCATGATAAAGACCCGCTAGGTTGACATACCTAGGCAAAAATTAGGGCTTCCCGGTGAACCAAAAGGGTTCGGCCAAAATGAGGGATGAAATGAAAAAATCTGTACACCCGGCAAGTCGAAAACCTGAAAAGGCGGCTTGGGCAAAAATGGGTATCCCGGTGGACTGAAAACCCGAAAGGGCGGTCCAGGCAAAAATTAGGGATAAGGCGTAATACTATGTCTCATTGGATCACTTTGCATCCAGAATACGGTAGCAACTGTCAAGTTCAGACGGCATCAATCAATCAGCTTCATCTTCAGCTAGGTCATCAAGTGATGAGACGCTCGAGGATATAAAGGCGATAGCAGAGTTGGAACCCAGTAGGATTATTCTTTTCACATAGCTTTTATGTTTTCCCTTTGTACAAATTGTATAAACTCTTTTGTTCGGCGGCGTTCTCTTACTAGGACGTCAGCCTCTTGTACATAAAACGCCTATTTACAGGCAAATTCAAAAATCAATATAAATTCACTTTTCAGTTAAAATTGCCAATTGTTTTTCCTTTTTCTGTTTTGTTTTACGAAGAACGTCCAAGGTTCAATTTGTGATATATGCATTTGACGCTAATTGCTAACTCATAAATATTTGCATACGAAACAAAGGATTAATTACAGGTAACATCAGAAACAGGGGCAATAATGAGTTGTCTAAGCGATCTAATTGTTCTGTTCACCAAGGTACCAAGGTAAGTTCAGCCGAAGAACATAACCAATATACCCTAATTCCCCAGAGAGTGAGCCAGTAAGTCAATACACTCTCCCCAAGCAAAGCTATATTATCAACCTTAAGGAAGTTGGGTATCCCCCGCAAATCTCAACATTCCCCAGCACATTATACAGATATTCTTAACAAGCATCCCCAGCAGTCTTGATCTAAGGTTGTTCCCCGGCGGTATATCAGACACTCAGTGGAGCCACTTCCCCAACATATTTCAAGAATTTCCCCAGGAAAGTCCAGCATGGTTCAAGACTTCCCCAGGACAGTTTGAATCATCTCCCCAGTAGATTCTGGAAGCTTATCCCCTGCAGAGCACGAACGCGTCCCCCGGCTTTATTCAAAGGTTATTTCCCTACCGGGATATAACTGGGTTATCCTCATCCAAAAGCCACGGAAAGATCGTCCTCGGCGAAGTCTTCTTATCCCCAGCGGAGTCTATTAACACTTCCAACATAACAACAGTATCCCCAGCGGAGTTATCATCAACATCTCAACAGAGTACCTCTCCTCCCACAGAGTATTGTTCCCCAACAAGATCGCTAGAGTAGTTATTCCCCACAGAGTAATCTCTTCATCAAGGTTATCCCCCAACGGAGTTATCTTCTCCTACCGGTATTCTTGCAACTGTCATCCCCGTTGGAAACAGAAGCTCTCCATCAGCCCAGGATTTTAACTCCCGGCACTCGTCAAGGATTTATTTTCCTAAGACGAAAACATACATTCATAAACATCATATTTCCATACACTATAGCATGCATAAACGCATCATATCTTACAATCTCATTAATGTTGAGAACATCATTGCTCGATCCATATCATGCATCGCATATGACTGACCTTCACCTTTCAGGAAAGATCCAGTTAAGTTCTCAGCTATATTCCAAGACTTTTGTCTGGCTCAGTTAAATCGACCCTAAGATTTTTCTGATTCTTATCCAGTCAAAGATATTCCAAGACCTTGCCTGGTTCAGTTAAATCGACCCTAAGATTTTTCTGATTCTTATCCAGTCAAAGTTAATCCAAGACCTTCTCTGGTTTAGTCAGATCGACCCTAAGATCTCCCTGATTCTTATTCCAGTTGAAGAGATTCCAAGACCTTGTCTGGTTCAGTTAAATCGACCCTAAGATTTTTCTGATTCTTATCCAGTCAAAGTTAATGCAAGACCTTCTCTGGTTCAGTTAAATCGACCCTAAGATTTTTCTGATTCTTATCCAGTTGAAGTTAATCCAAGACCTTCTCTGGTTCAGTCAGATCGACCCTAAGATCTCCCTGATTCTTATTCCAGTTGAAGATTCCAAGACCTTGCCTAGTTCAGTTAAATCGACTCCTAAAGATTTTTCTGATGTCGATCCATTCAAAGGCCTTCTCTGGTTCAGTCAGATCGACGCTAAGATCTCCCTGATTCTTATTCCAGTTGAAGATTCCAAGACCTTGCCTGGTTCAGTTAAATCGACTCCTAAATATTTTTCTGATTCTTATCCAGTCAAAGATATTCCAAGACCTTGCCTGGTTCAGTTAAATCGACCCTAAGATTTTTCTGATTCTTATCCAGTCAAAGTTAATCCAAGACCTTCTCTGGTTCAGTCAGATCGACCCTAAGATCTCCCTGATTCTTATTCCAGTTGAAGAGATTCCAAGACCTTGTCTGGTTCAGTTAAATCGACCCTAAGATTTTTCTGATTCTTATCCAGTCAAAGTTAATGCAAGACCTTCTCTGTTTCAGTTAAATCGACCCTAAGATTTTTCTGATTCTTATCCAGTTGAAGTTAATCCAAGACCTTCTCTGGTTCAGTCAGATCGACCCTAAGATCTCCCTGATTCCTATTCCATTTGAAGATTCCAAGACCTTGCCTGGTTCAGTTAAATCGACTCCTAAAGATTTTTCTGATGCCGATCCAGTCAAAGGCCTTCTCTGGTTCAGTCAGATCGACGCTAAGATCTCCCTGATTCTTATTCCAGTTGAAGATTCCAAGACCTTGCCTGGTTCAGTTAAATCGACTCCTAAAGATTTTTCTGATGCCGATCCAGTCAAAGGCCTTCTCTGGTCCGGTTAAATCGATTCCTAAAGATTTTCCTGATGAAGACTCAGTAGAAGACATCCAAGATTCTCTCATCGTTATTGTTGAGGTAGTAATCGCCCCAGGTTCTCTCATCGTTACTGTTGAGGTAGTAATCGCCCCAGGTTCTCTCATCGTTACTGTTGAGGTAGTGATCGCCCAAGGTTCTCTCATCGTTACTGTTGAGGTAGTAATCGCCCAAGGTTCTCTCATTGTTACTGTTGAGGTAGTAACCATACCTGATTCATTCATCACCTTTTGAAGCTCCAGACTCGATTCCTGTATCTCGCCAGGGCACGCCTGAAGAGTTTAAAGATTCGATACCTGCATCCAGCCAGAGCGCGTCTACATAAAGAGTTTTAAGGTCAACTCCTGTAACAGGCCAGGTAACCATTTTCTTTTTTCAGGTACGCAAATTCTCGCTAAGGAATCTCTTATGCGGTCGACACCCAGGTGGCATCTATAAGCCCATCTCCCTATCCAGCATCTCTCCAAATGGCATCTGTAAGCCCATTCCCACCATCACACTACTATGTGAGCGCAAATTTCTGGGCACTCTAGTGTTCAATCATCTTCCACCTTCGGATTACGAAAGGCACGCCAGCCAATCTACATCCTCAGGTCTAAGAAGATTGAACAGGGGCAACTGTTGTACCCCAAAATTTGCCCTCCCATATTCTCCAAGATTTGCTAAGAGCATGCTTCAAAATCTCCCAAGGGTTGCACAGTCCAATGGCCTCCTAACAGTCAAAAATTAGGGTTTTGGTTCTGCCAAAGAAATTGAAGTTTCCAAGGGTCCAATCAAGTCCCACATGCCTACAGACATGGTCAAGCATCCATATGCTAAGTTTCAAGACTCACAGCACAAAATTTCACAGTCAAAAACCCTAATTGCTTCACAGTCAACTGCAGGGGCAAAACGGTCATTTGACAGTCAAAAGTCAAAAATCTTGGTCAACATCTTATTTTGAAGCCACAAACATCATTTGATCAATTCTTGATCATGATTCTCAAGGCATGGCTCAAAAAGTCTCAAGATGCAAAAGTTTCTATTTTTGGACAGTTGAAAAAGTCAACTGCAAATTGACCAGGGCATAACTTCGACATGGTTTATCATAAAAATTCCATCCAAAGCTCATTTTGAATAGAATGACATTTCCTACAACTCCTCTTCACACTTCAAGTCCAAGAAATGCTCTCACAAAAAGTTATCAATCTCAACATCATAGGTCATTTTCAAAAGTCAACAAAAAGGGACTTTAAGTCAAAGATCATAACTTGATATTGGTAAATCAAAATGACATGGTACCAAAGACATTGGTTAGAGGACTTCAAGACCTTTCCAAAATGTCCAATAACATGATCAAAGCTTAAAAATTGAGCAAGATATGCCTTGTGGAAGTTGGGAAATTTTTGGGAATTTTGAAAAGTCAACTTTGCTTCAAATGCCTCAAAATTGCTAATGGGCCTCAATTTCTTCCATGAATCATCACCCAAAGGCTATGCACAACCCATTGACATCCAAGGGAGTTATTTCATCATTTTTTATTAATTATTTGAATTTTTATTGTTATTAATTCACTTAATTAAAATTAAATATGAAAAAATACTAAAGCATGTGTTTTAAATCTTTTTATGCAGCTAATAGGTCCATTATAAGCTCAAGATTTCGTGCACATTCAAAAAGGAAAGAATCATTCATGATTTGGCATATTTGGCATGAAAAAAGATTGAAAAAGATCATGGAAAATCAAATATTGAAAAGCATTAAAACAATGGATTTTGGGCTGACTTTTACCCTAATTCTATTGATATACATGTACACAATTGAACCTTAGGCAAGAACACAAGAAAGCTGCGCAGGAACTGAGAGAGCAAATTTGCATTTTTCACAAAAAACTTCAAAACTGTTTTCATAGATAGAGCTCCTTTCAAGACCTCAAAAGCACTCCAATACGTTGCTGGATTACCTATGAAGCGTTTCCAATTGAAATCAAGTCTCCATACATCCAGAATTGGTAGAACGCGATTGCCCTGTTCATGAAAATTTTCTTAATCGTATTCGAATTTACATGCATTTTCCATATGTTTTAATGTTTGATTTATACTAATATGATGATTCTGAAGCTAATGGCACAATTCAATTGAAGAATGGCCGCCTGTATAGAAAATTACCATGGACGACAACTAGGTTTTCTGAAACCTCAAATTGGGGCTTTAGGCATATGGCAAAATTGGACCTTGAAACCAATATGAATAGAATCGTTGTGATATGACGAACAAAACCATACCATCGCGCTCCATTTATGATAAGGCATGCGCTAATCGCTATTATTCGCTGTGTTGTTTAGTGGGGGTTTAAAACCCTCGCTACTTGTTTGGTATTTTCAGGAATAACGAAGAAGAAGCCTGGCGTGTCACTATGTGGTTGGGCAATTCAAAATCTGGCGCGTTTTATATCATTAGCTTTATTTTCTTATTATAATATTTGTTTTCTATGATACATACAGATGCGTTGCTTGGTACAAGTGGTAGATGACGTGCTTTGTGAACACTGGGACCTGGGTTCGATTCCCAGGTCCCCCATATTTCCCTATATTTTTTCTTATAACGTGTTCAGGTACCCCTTCCCACCAGTGGTCCACCATGTACGCGCATACTCAAGCTTGCCACATGTCCAGCAACCTCAATCTGATGGCCAGCACAGGAACTCCATCATGCACCTTAGTCAATGGATCTACACGTGATCATTGGAAAGTCAAAGAAGGCCAGATTTCTTGGGCCAAACTACTTCAATAACACCTCCAAATTGGGCAGAAACCCCCCATGGTTTGCATATTTAGATTTTTATTTTAACTCTCCTTTTTTATTTTAATTGTTCTTTTTTATTGTTCTATTTAATTCCCAAAATAATTTTTAACACAAAAAAATCAGAAAAGTCAAAAATAAAAATATGTTTATTTAATTTTTAATTCATTAATAGTTTTTGTAAATAAATCTTAACAATCAAATTAGTTTAATTTTAGGTTTTTAACTTTAATGTTTTTTTTCTTAAATAACCAAAACATATAAAAATTAGGTTTTTTAGCATTTTGCTCTTTTTTCAATAATTAAATTTTTTCTTCTTATTATTATTAACCATTAATTAATTTTGTAAATAAACTTGCAATTAATTAATTAGGGATAAATTAGGTTAAAACATAAACATTTTTTTCTTTAATAATTTAAAACAATTTAGAATTAGGGTTAATTTTCTTTATTTTCATAAATACAAAAACATTAAAAATAATTTCTTTTCTTTATTTCATCATTAATTAATTTGTAATTTCAATTTAATTTCTTTAAAGGGTCCAACGCCCTCGCACTCGATTCTAATTTCTTTTCGCGCGTTTGCTTCTATTTTTCATTTTAAATATTATGTAATTGCCCCAAAGCTTTGTAATAGATAATTAGGACATTTACTTTCCGCACTTTTATTCAAATCGGGTCTTTGTTTAATTTGGCGATGTATAGACCCGCGCCTTGTAATAGCGTAGGACCTTTATTTTCCGCACTTTAATTTCCGCACCCTTTAAACTGTTAATCATATGAAAGAATGAATGGCCCAAATAAAATCAAAGCGTAGCTCACCCAATGCATGACAAGACAAATAATAACTGAAAATGACACACAATTCACACACCACTTCTAGGGTACGCCTCATTGTTGCCTTGCCCCTCGAAACGTGGTCGTCGAGTATAGGACGTCTTAGTGAGTCCTTATGTTCCATTGATCTAGTTGCCTCGAAATGGTTGCCTCGAATCAAGTTGCCTCGGAATAGTTGCCTCAGAATAAAAAGATTAATAGCATAAGGGTAGCTTCTAAGGTGTCTTACTGTTGCTCGGTGACCACATTGTCCCTAAACTCGAATTGACCCGAACACCTCCAACGATGGTGCTACCTACCTCTCAATGGTGGGATGGCACTACCTTAAGGACATTTACACAGACTAATTCCTTAGGGTAGGTAGATGACTCGTAGATACTTGCTCTAATTCAAAACAAATCAAAACTTCTTTTCACACCGACACTTTTCAAAAAGCTTTCAAAACAATTTTTCAAACACTCTTGAGGACTGATACAAGAGTCGATCTGAAATCTTTAAACGAAACTTTTTCAAACCCACTCACTTTGAAAAGCAAACACTTTTGAAAACACAAAAGAGCAAGTATCTAAGAGCCCATGGATAACCATGGATAGAAAGGGTGCTAACACCTTCCCTTTCTATAAATCTACCTCCCGAACCGAGAATCTATCTCATAAGGAATTTTTCTGTGCTTTTGTCCTTTCCACATTGGAGAAAATAAAAGACGGTGGCGACTCTTGCTTCCGCGACATTTCGCGAACCAGCGTTAAACAGTCAGTTCCAGATCCACCGATCACACTATCCCATACACTTCGGATAAAGTTGTCCCTTGGCACTATGGGGCCGACGTGTATTACCATGGGATTAAGCAAGACTTAAAGGTTGAAGAAGTTGATGCTGATATCAGCAATATTGTCGGGTCTAGCAAGGTCACCAGAAGTGGAAGACTCTTCTCTCCCGAGATTTCCCCTCCGACTGTTCAAAATCCTATTGCCATTCCATCTTCCAGTACATCGGCTACTGTTCCAATTCTTACTCCAGTTATCACCCATGTCGCCGAGTCATCTGGCACTCGGGTCAAAGAAGTTACAGGTGGACCTGCTCGGATGGAGGCGCCTAAGAAGATCACTGTAGAAACCTCTAAGCAGGAGATAGAGGAAATCTTGAAGATTATCAAGAAGATCGACTACAATGTAGTCGAGCAGCTGGGGCAAACCCCGTCGAAAATCTCCATGTTATCATTGTTATTGTGTTCTGAAGCCCACACAAAGGCTTTAATTGCTTTCCTCAAGACTGCGCATGTGCTGGAGGAAACCTCTGCTGATAAATTCAAAAACTGTGTAGCGAGTTTAACTGCCGACAACGGGTTGGGTTTCTCAGACGCAGATCTGACTGCTAAAGGAAGAAATCACAATGATGCTCTGCACGTATCGATCGAGTGCAGGGGCACTACTTTGGCCCACGTGCTGGTAGATACTGGGTCCTCATTAAATGTTTTACCAAAGAAAGCACTAGACCGTCTGGACTGTGAAGGTTTGGTTCTGAAGCCGAGTAATATTATGGTTAGAGCTTTCTATGGGTCAAAAAGGATGGTGCACGGGGAGGTGGACGTCCCTGTTAAATTTGGCTCTCAGACTTTTGCATCTACGTTCTATGTGATTGATATCCGATCATCTTATTCTTGCTTGTTGGGTTGCCCTTGGATTCATAAGACTGGGGCAGTGACTTCTACGCTCCATCAGATGTTGAAATATCCAGTAAAAGGGAAGATTGTTATGGTGCAGGGTGAGGAGGAGTACATGGTGAGTCATCTTAATTCCTTTCGCTATGTGGAGATGTATGGGGAGTTCATTGAAACCCCGTGTCAGAACTTTGAAGAGGTCCCCCAGACTCAAGCGTCAACTGAAATTGCTGCTGACAAACCTCCGATGAAGATGGCTTCCCTCAAGGATGCCAGGGCTGTAATTGAAAAATGTGGGTGTGCAAATTGGGGTCAGCTCCCTGACTTCACACACAAAACTGACAAGTTTGGTTTGGGCTTTACTGCAGAGACTCAAAGGGCTGCTCAGCGCGCACGGATTGGAATACCTCCTCTGCACATCAGTAATCCGGGAGTGAATGCAATTGAGGATGATGAATAAGAGTCAGATATCAACAGTTGGATTTACCCGACTGCCAATGGTGGATTGAACAACTGGACGGCAAAGGACTTCATGCCCGTTTCTTTTATCACACAGTAATAGACTTTTGTTTTGAGATTTGTAACAGACAATTTGAAACTTTACGGCCCGGTGCTTTGCCCGAGGCACTTTGGCTTTGTTTGTGAGGGCTTATTGTTTGTCATTTCTATATATCATCAATAAAGAATTGGACGTTTTCTTGCATTACAAATTTTGCGTGTTTTGTTTTTGCTTTCTATCTCACACTTTATCAAAACAGCTATTTGTCTTACACACACTCACATATCATAATGCAGATCCACATTCACTCTGGATCCCATTGATAACGACTCTACTATTGCCAGTTATGACTTCGAAAATCCGATCAACCAAGCCGAGGACGAAGGTGAGGATGATTGTGAGGTGCCTGGGGAACTTGCTAGACTGTTACTACAGGAAGAGAGGGCCATACAGCCCCATGAAGAGCCAGTGGAATTAGTGAATTTGGGTACAGAGGAAGACAAGAAAGAGGTCAAGATGGATGCAAATCTAGAGCCTAGCGTCAAGCAACGGTTGATACAGATGCTACGCGACTATGTTGAGATCTTCGCCTGGTCTTATGAAGATATGCCTGGTTTGGACACTGACATTGTGGTACACCGCCTGCCAACTAAAGAAGACTGTCCTCCGGTAAAGTAGAAGGTTCGCCGTATGCGCCCCGAGATGTCTAAGAAAATCAAAGCTTAGGTCATGAAACAGTTTGACGCCGGATTTCTAGCTGTTACTTCTTACCCGCAGTGGGTTGCCAACGTTGTTCCAGTGCCGAAGAAAGATGGTAAGGTACGTATGTGTGTAGACTATAGGGATCTAAACAGGGCGGGCCCCAAGGATAATTTCCCTCTGCCTCATATCGATGTTTCTGGTCGACAACACCGCACAACATAAGATCTTCTCCTTTATGGATGGTTTTTTTGTTACAATTAGATTAAGATGGCTCCCGAGGACATGGAGAAGACGAGTTTCATTGCGCAGTGGGGTATCTTCTGTTACAAGGTGATGCCTTTCGGGTAGAAGAATGCTGGGGCAACTTATCAGCGTACCATGGTCGCTTTGTTCCACGACTTGATTCACCATGAGATTGAGGTTTACGTTGATGACATGATTGCGAGGTCCCAGACTGAGGAAGAACACCTTGACCATCTCCAGAAATTGTTCGACAGGTTGAAGATGTACAAGATGAGGTTAAACCCGAACAAGTGCACCTTCGGGGTAAGGTCTGATAAGCTGTTGGGTTTCGTCGTTAGTGATAAAGGTATTCAGGTGGATCCCACAAAGGTGAAGGCTATACAGGAAATGCCAGCTCCCCGCACAGAAAAAGAAGTTAGAGGATTTTTGGGACGTCTGAATTACATTTCCTGATTCATTTCACATCTGACTGCTACTTGTGAGCCGATCTTCAAGCTGCTGAAGAAAGATCAAGTGGTAAAATGGAATGATGAATGTTAGGCCGCTTTCGAAAGGATCAAGGAATACCTCCAAGAGCCACCTATTTTGATGCCTCCAGTTGAAGGAAGACCATTGATCTTATACTTGACAGTGCTGGATAATTCAATGGGGTGCGTGCTGGGGCAGCATGACGAGTCTGGCTGAAAAGAGCATGCTATTTACTACCTTAGCAAAAAGTTTACCGACTGTGAGACCCGATACTCACTGCTTGAGAAAACTTGTTGCGCTTTGGCATGGGCTGCTCGCCAGCTGAGACAGTATATGCTGACCCACACTACACTACTGATATCAAAGATGGACCCAATCAAGTATATCTTCGAAAAGCCTGCCTTGTCCAGAAGAATAGCAAGATGGAAGATGATCTTAACTGAGTACGACATCCAATACACAAACCAAAAGGCAATTAAGGGGAGTGTATTGGCGGATCATTTGGCGCATCAGGCCGTGTATGATTACCAATCCATGCATTTCGAGTTCCCGGATGAGAACATCATGTTGGTGACCGACTGTGAAGAACCTGGACCGGATGAAGGACCCGAGGAGGGATCCCAATGGTCTATGTATTTTGATGGAGCCTCAAACGCATTGGGTAATGGCATTGGTGCTGTGATCATATCTCCGGAGGGCTGTCATACTTCGTTCACCGCCCGATTATGTTTTAACTGCACCAACAATATGGCGGAGTATGAAGCATGCATCATGGGCCTTCGAGCAGCTATTGACCTAAGGATTAAGTTCTTGAGTGTATTTGGAGATTCCGCTCTAGTGATCAGTCAGATGAAAGGCGAGTGGGATACGAAACACCCAGATCTTTTTCCTTACAAGGAGTATGTATTGACGTTGCTTCCACACTTTGAGGAGATAACCTTTGAACATTTCCCCAGAGAGGAGAATCAGTTAGCGGACGCGTTAGCTACCATGTCTTCTATGTTCAAAGTCAGGTGGGACAATGAAGCTCCCCAGATTACCATCGAGAGGTTGGACGAACCCGCACATTGTTGTGACATTGAGACTGAAGAAGTAGCAGATAAACCCTGGTTCCACGAGGTAAAGATGTATCTTAAGGCTCAGGAGTACCCCGAGGGTGCATCTGTTAATGATAAGAAGTTTCTGAGGAGATTCGCTGCGAAGTTCTTCATTAGCAATGGGATCCTTTACAAGCGTAACCATGATTCGACCTTACTATGATGTGTGGACAAGAACGAGGCAGAAAGGATCACGGCAGAGTTACATGAAGGTACTTTTGGAACTCATTCCAGTGGACATACCATGGCAAAGAAAATCCTACGGGCAGGATATTATTGGTCTACTATGGAAGTCGATTGTTATCAGCATTCTCAGACCTGTCATAAGTGCCAAGTCTATGCTGATAAGGTGCATATACCTTCCGTTCCTCTGAACGTATTGACAGCTCCTTGGCCTTTTGCAATGTAGGGCATCGATATGATTGGCGAGATCAGACCTATTGCGTCTAACGGACATCGTTTCATTCTGGTAGCTATTGATTGTTTCACCAAGTGGGTTGAGGCATCTTCCTTTGCTACAGTAACTAAGAATGTCATGGCGCGGTTCATCCGACATAATTTGATCTGTCGATATGGTGTACTAGAGAGGATCATCACGGACAATGGTACAAATCTCAACAATACAATAATCACCGAACTCTGCAAACAGTTTAAGATACAGCGTCACAACTCTTCTCCTTACCGGCCAAAGATGAATGGGGCTGTTGAAGCGGATAATAAGAACACCAAGAAGATTGTGCAGAAGATAACGGTGACGTACAAAGACTGGCATGAGATGTTACCATTCGCTCTTCATGGGTACCGCACCTCAGCACGGACATCGACAGGGGCAACACCCTACTCTTTGGTGTATGGCATGGAGGCAGTCTTACCCATTGAGGTCTAGATACCCTCTCTTTGGATTATGAAGGATGCTGGTTTGAGAGAGGACGACTGGATCCAGACCCGGCTTGATCAGCTGAACTTAATCGATGAGAAGAGACTTACTGCTATCTGTCATGGTCAGATGTACCAAAAGCGAATGATCAAGGCATTTAACAAGAAAGTTAGATGACAAGAGTATCAAGTCGGGGATTTGGTCATCAAATGCATCATACTGCCGCAAGGTGATCCCAGGGGCAAATAGACCCCCACTTATGAAGGGTCATTTGTGGTTAAGAACATTTTCTCGGGAGGAGCTATGATTCTAACAACCATGGATGGTGACGACCTTCCTCACCCCGTCAATGCAGACATTGTGAAAAAATACTATGCATAATCAAAGACCCTCTAGGTTGACTGGCCTAGGAAAAAATAAGGGCTTCCCTGCGAATCAAAAGGGTTCGGGCAAAAATAAGGGATGATAATGAAAAAAAATTGTACACCCGGCAAGTCGAAAACTTGAAAAGGCGGCTTGGGCAAAAAAGGGTATCCCGGTGGACTGAAAACCCGAAAGGGCAGTCCAGGAAAAAATTAGGGATTAAAGCGTAATACTATGTCTCATTGGATCATCTTGCAACCAGACTTCGGTATCGACTATCAAGCTTGGACGGTGCCAATCAATCTGATCTACCTTCAACCAAGTAGCAAAGTGATGAGACGCTCAAAGATATAAAGGCAATAGCAGAGTTGGAACCCAGTGGGATTGTTCACATAGCTGTTTTTATTTTTTTTTCACAAATTGTATATTTTCTATCTTTCAGCGGCATTCTCCTACTAGGATGTCAGCCTCTTGTACAAAACGCCTATTACATGCCAACTTCAAAAATCAATACAATTCACTTTCACAATAAATTTCAAAGTTTTTTTCTTTTTCTGTTTTATTTTGCAAGAACATCCAATGATTCATTTTTTATATATGTATTTGAAAATAATTGTTGCTCATAAATATTTACATGCGAAACAAAAGACGATTACTCGTAATTCCAGAAACAGGGGCAAACAAGAAATGTCCAAACTTTACAGTTGCTCTATTCACCAGGTACAGGGATAGACCCAGCTGAAGAATATGACTAAAAATGCATACATTCCCCGCAGAGTAAAAGGTATATAAAAACATTGGTGTTAATTCTCCCCAAGCAGAGTTCATCTATCACCAGCACTAGAAGACCATCCCCAGTGGAGTTTATTTCTTCCACAAACAAAAACTTTATCCCCGACAGAGTTTATCATCGCCAGCAACGATAATTCATCCACATCCGAGGTTATTTCTCCAAATCAGCGGATCCTCTGACAGAGTATCTCTTCCCCACAGAGTCATTCTCTCGCCAGTTTATTCTCCAGCAGAGTTATTCTCCTGCCAAGTTATTCTCAAATCATCTTCGATCGTTATCCCCAACGGGCGAAACTCTTTATATTCTCCAGCAGCAGTCTGGGATTTATTTTCCCCAACTAGAGAACATCATAAAGACATTACACATCCATACATCATGGCATGCATATACGCATCATATAGCACAATATCATTTATTTTGAGAACATCATTGCTCAATACATTTCATACATCATGACATTACATACGACTAACCCTTTACCTTTCAGGAAAAGATATAATCAAATTCTCACAAAGTTCAAGCTATGAATCCCGGGTATGACCGGATAGTATCTTGATTTCTCCATCATATTGTGAAGCCCGGAGAATGACCGGATAACAGTATCAGAATACCACGAAGCGTGGAGTCGACCAGATAGTGGTATCCCTTGAAAACAAGCTATGAAGCCCAGATTCGACCGGATAATAGTTTAATCCCCAACAAGTTATTGTGAAGCCTGGATTACGACCAGATAGCAGTACAAAGACACCATGAAGCCTGGATTATGACCAGATAGTGGTATATCATAAACACAAGCCGTGAAGCCCAGAGTCGACCGAATAGCAGCTTAACAAGTTATTGTGAAGCCTGGATTACGACCAGATAACAATACAAGACACCATGAAGCCTGGACTCGACCAGATAATGGTAGAAGACATTGTGAAGCCTGGATTACGACCAGATAGCAGTAAAGAACACTGAAGCCTGGATTTCGACCAGATAACAGTAAGGGACATTGTGAAGCTTGATTTCGACCAAATAGCAGTTTACCTGGCCAATTACTATGAAGCCTAGAGTCGACCGGATATTAGTAGGCCTTAAAATCAAATGGAAGCCCGGATGCGACTGGATAACCACTTGATTTTTTCTGAAGCCTGGATTTCGACCAGATAAGAAGTGAGGTATTGTGAAGCCTGGATTCGACCAGATAGCAATACAAGACACCATGAAGACTGGATTCGACCAGATAATGGTATGAAACATCGTGAAGCCTGGATTACAACCAGATAGCGGTTTGGGACATCGTGAAGCCTGGATTATGACCAAATAGCGGTAAAGAACACTGAAGCCTGGATTTCGACCAGATAACAGTAAGGGACACTGTGAAGCTTGGATTTCGACCAAATAGTAGTTTACCAGGCAAATTACTATGAAGCCCGGAGTCGACCGGATATTATTAGGCCTTAAAATCAAATGGAAGCCCGGATGCGACTGGATAACCACTTCATTTCTTCTGAAGCCTGAATTTCGACCAGATAAGAAGTGAGGTATTGTGAAGCCTAGATTCGACCAGATAGCAGTACAGGACACCATGAAGCCTGGATTCGACCAGATAATGGTATGAAACATCGTGAAGCCTGGATTACGACCAGATAGCAGTACAAGACACTACGAAGCTTGGATTTCGACCAAATAGCAAATTTACCTGGACAATTACTAAGAAGCCCAGAGTCGATCGGATATTAGTGTGCCCTAAATTCAAGTTAAAGCCCAGATGCGACGGGATAACAACTGAATTCCTTCTGAAGCCTGGATTACGACCAGATAAGAATTGAGAAATTGCAAAGCCTGGATTACGACCGGATAGCAAGTTTAATCTCATTTCCCCAGTAAGTCATTGTAAAGCCTGGATTACAACCAGATAGCAGTCGATCTTATCACTATGAAGCCTAGATCACGACCAGATAGTAGTACATTTTCACCTCTTTGACCAAGAGACGATTCCCCAGTAGAATAACGGACGACTGAAGCTCCTAAAATTCAATTTTTCTCAAGACAAAGAACAACATTCCCCAACGGAATCCTCCTCAACAACAGGTATACAAGCTCTCACTAAGGAATCTCTTAGGCGATCGACACTTCTTCTGATGGCATCTTTAAGCCCATCTTAAAACATCAACTTCCAAATGGCATCTATAAGCCCATTCCTGACATCATAAGACAAGTCCCACTTCATGCGACTGCAAATTTCTTGGGCACTCTAGTATTCAATCATCTTCCACCTTTGGATCACGAAAGGCAGATAAGCCAATCTACATCCTCAGGTTTAAAAAGATTGAACAGGGGCAGCTGTTGTACCCCAAAATTTGCCCTCCCATATTTCTCAAAGCATTTCAAGTGATATCCTCAAATTGCTCAAGGAAGTTAAAGAGTTGACCAGATAAGCTCTCTCCTAAGGCAGTTTACCTCAAATTAGGGTTTCATGTTGCATCAAGATACTTGAGTCCAAGGGATCCCAAATGCTCACCATTGTCCTAATATGTTCTCAAAATCATCCATGTCAAGTTTCAAGCCTTGCAGAGGAAGTTTTCTCAATCAATTGCTCAAAGGCCTGAAAATCGACTATGTTAGGGCAAAAGTCAAATGTGGCCTGCATACAGTCAAACTTCAAGATTTTTAGTCAACATTCTTATTTTTAAGTATTATTAATCATTTTATTAAGGTTTGATCATGATTCATCAAGGATTTCTCACAATTCATTAAAACCCAAAAGTTGCTAAATTAGGGTTTTGTAGGAAAAGTCAACCCAACTTTGACCAAGCATAACTTTCTCATACTTTACTGAAAATGACCCATCCAAAGCTCATTTTGAATAGGATGCAATTCTATACAATTCATCTTCAGCTCCCAAGTTCAAAATATGCACTCACAAAATGTTATGAATTTGGACATTATAGGTCATTTTGAAAAGTCAACAAAAACACCTTTTTTGTCAAAGCTTCATACATGAACATGGAAGACTAAATTGAAATGAGACAAAAAGGGTTGCTTAGAGGACATCTCAAGATTTCTAAAAAGTCCAAGAACACCTTCGAAGAGTCAAAATTTAATAAGTTATGCATTGGTGAAGTTGACCCTTTTTGCAAAATTGCCAAAACTCAAAAGTGCCTCAAATTGCAATTTTTGTCAAATGGGCCTAACTTTTTGCACTTGTTTTGAGTTTGTAGCATGGTCCACGAGCCCTAACCCCTCCCACTTTCCTTTATATTATTTTTACCATTTATTTTGATTTTTTATTTCAATTAAATCAAAATAAATCATGGAAATATCAAAAGCATTTAAGTCTTAAGATTTGATGCATGTTTCAGGTCCCTTATACAGCTAGCAAGTGAATAAAATCGTGTAAGGCACGGTTGTGCATAAAAATATTGGTTTTGGCCTATATTTGGAAAGATTTTCATGAAGATCAAATCATGATCAAAGACCATAATTGCCAAAGATTGAACACATTTGCAACCCTAATTCGTTCCTTGGTATATAGTGGACAAAGGCAGATAAAAAACACAAGGTTTTGAGGCGTGGAGAGGAAGAACAAAACTTGAAAAAAACTCAAGAAAAGTGGTGATTTGATTTCATACTTCCAAGCATTTTCAAGACTCCCAAGCCATCTCTTTCGTTTCCTGGGCACTCAAGGAAGCCATAGCAATCAAAAGCAAGCCTTCTTGTGCGCTAGAACTCACTGTAAGTGGTTTACGGATTGGACATGTTCTTGAAATCGAATACCATTGTTTAAGCATTTATAGCATGAATCATGTACATATTCTGAATCCTGGAAGTATTTGCAAGCTATTCATAACAGTTAATTGCATTTTTGCTAACCCTATAGAGAAACACCATTGCTAGGGTTTTCTGTTGCATTTTGGGATCTTTTTATACAGGCAAAATTGGTCCACAAGAAGGGCACCATGATGCTCACCAGGCCAAGACGAATTGGTCCACAGCATTAGATTTTATTTATCATGCCTGTATGTGATTTTGAAATATGCAGGAGTTGTAGCTACGGACTTTTGTCCGTAGGTAAAAGTCCACAACTTTTACCAACTGAGGGAGGTTAGAGACGATAGCGTGGCAACCCCTGATTGCTTCGTTTGAATTTGCGCGCGGATAATGTTTGTTTTGAGTGTTTTCCATATTATTAATTATTATTATTTGACATACATCAAAAGTGCGTGGCTTAGTTGGTATTGAGGCAGGTGAAAAGGCCATAGAACCTGGGTTCGAATCCCATGTCCCCCCATGTATTTCATGCTATTTTTCATTGCATGATCAGGCATATGCACATGCATGAAGTCCACCATACATCCTCAATGCACAACCAACCATATGTCCATAGGCCAGATATAGCGCCCATCATTTGGAGGACCATGATGCACCCCAGTCAACATACAGCACTGGATCATGGAAGTCAACGTGGATCAGTTTCTTTTGGGCTCCAAAACTGCTAATGGCACCCCCCCCCCCCCCATTTGTTAGCAAACAGGCCCATTTTCTTTTTCTTTTCTTTTATATTTTCTTTATTTAATTTATTTAAATTATTTTTACTAACACAAAAATTAATTCTTTTTTTATCAAAAAATCATAAAATCTATTTTTCATCAAATTAGATTTAGGTTTTATTTTTTATCAAAAATTAATTTAATTAGTTTATTTAATTTTAGGATAACTTTAATTTGTCTTTGTAAATAAATTAAAATAAATTAGAAACTAGGGTTTTTGTTTAATTTAAATTCTATTTTCTTTTCTTAAAAATAACCAAAACACAAAAATAGGTCAAAAATAATTTAATTTTCTTAATTTAAATTAATTAGTAATTAGGTTTGTACATATTTAATTTAAAACCTTATTTTCTCAAATATCAAAAACAACCAAAAAATAATATTTTCTTTTAATTAGGGTTAGACGGGGTCAAAACCCTAATTTTATTCGCCCTCGATTCATCGCGCGTATTTACTTATTTTTACAATATTGATGTAATTGCTCATGGGATGTAATAGTTTAATTAGGACTTTTCTTTTATTTATCGTTTCGACAGGTTTTTGGCTATGTAATTAATTCCCCACCCGAAGCCTTGTAATAGCGTAGCTTTACTTTTTGCATTTTAATTTTCACAAATATCAACTGTTAGATGTATGATAATAGGGTTGCATGACAAAACTGTATGTAAATTTTAAAACGGTTAGCAAACCCTAAATGTGCAAAGATAATAACTTGAAATTGAATCACTCGCACATGCGCATTCCTAGGGTATACTCTCACTTCGGTTGCCTTCGGTAAAAGATCATTAAGTATAGGGTGTCTTAGTGGTTTCCCTCTCGTCTAAACAAAGATCAAATGTCCCGTTCGGAAATGTTGCCTTAGAAATGTTGCCTCAGAAATGTTGCCTCAAATATGATCTTAAGACACTAGGGTTATTACTAAGACGTCCTAACATTGGTCTAGTGATCGTACAACCCTTTCGAATTGACCCTTAAACTCCAACGACGGTGTTATCTACTCACTAATAGTGGGATAGTGTTGTCTAAAGGAAGTAAGAACAAAAACATTCTTTTTTCGAGTAAGTAGATGCTAGTAGGTACTTGCTCAAAACAGACTTTTTTACACCATAAACTTTCAAACAAATTTTTCAAACAAAGTTTTCAAAATGACTTCGTAACACTCTTGAAGACAGAAGCAAGGGTTAAATCGAAGTAAAACAAAAACTTTTCAAACACACAAACACGGAAGCAACTTTGAAAATGATGAGCAAGTACCTAAGAGCCCGTAGAAAACTACAGATAGAAAGGGTGCTAATACCTTCCCTTTCTATAATCTACCCCCCGTACTCAAAATCTCGAAAAAAGGAATTTTTCTGTGCTTTTTTCCTTTCCAGTTGGATAAAATAAAAGTCGGTGGCGACTCTTTCTTACCGCAACATTTTGCAAACACAAACGCAAAATGCAAACCAGCATTTTTCCTAAAACCAGTCCGGTTCTGCCACCGTATCACAAGATCCATCTTTTAGGACTTTGGACCATGATTCACACATAGTTGAAACATCTTATATGACTTTGTACCATGGTTCACACATAGTTGGAATATCTTCTATGACTTTGTACCATGGTTCACACATAGTTGGAACATCTTTGATTACTTTGTACCATGATTCACACATAGTCGATCCTTCTTTTATGATTATGTACCATGGTTCACAAATAGTTGGAACATCTTTGATGACTCTATACCATGATCCAGACATAGTTGGAACATGTTCTATGACTCTATACCATGACTCACACACAGTTTATCTATCTTCTATAACTTTGTACCATGGCTTACACATAGTCGATCCATCTTCTAGAACTTTGTACCATGGTTCACACATAGTTGTAACATCTTCGATGACTCTGTACTATGTTTCACAAATAGTTGGAACATCTTTTATGACTTTGTACCATAGTTCACACATAGCTAGAACATCTTCTATGAATCTGTACCATGGTTCACACATAGTTAGAACATCTCATATGACTTTGTACTATGGCTCACACATAGCCAATCATCTTTGATGGCTCTGTACCATAATTCACACATAGTTAAAACATCACCTATGACTATGTACCATGATTCACACATAGTTGGAACATCCTCTATGACTATGTACCATGGTTCACACATAGTTGGAACATCTTTGATGACTTTGTACCATGGTTAACACATATTTAGAACATCTTCAATGAATTTGTACCATGATTCACACATAGTTGGAACATCTTCGATGACTCTGTACCATGGCTCACACATAGTCGATCCATCTTCTAGAACTTTGTACCATGGTTCATGCATAGTTGGAACATCTTATATGACTATGTACCATGATTCACACATAATTGGAACATCTTCAATGACTTTGTACCATGGTTGACACATAGTTAGAACATCTTCGATGACTCTATACCATGGTTCACACATAGTCGATCCATCTATTATGACTCTATACCATGGTTCACACATAGTTAGAACATCTTCGATGACTTTGTACCATTGTTCACACATAGTCGATCCATCTTCTATGACTTTGTACCATGGTTCACACATATTTGTAACATGTTATATGACTTTGGACCATGATTCACATATAGTTGAAACATCTTCTATGACTTTGTATCATGGTTCACATATAGTTAGAACATCTTCGATGAATATGTACCATGGTTCACATATAGTCAATCCATCTTTTATGACTCTGTACCATGGTTCACAAATAGTGGGAACATCCTCTATAACCATGTATCATGATTCTCACATAGTTGGAACATCTTCAATAACTTTGTACCATGGTTCACACATAGTTGTAACATATGTTTTGACTTTGTACCATGGTTCACACATAGTTAAAACATCTTCTATGACTATGTACCATGGCTCACACATAGTTGCAACATCTTTTATGACTCTCTACCATGGCTCACACGTAGTCGATCCATCTTCGATAACTATGCACCATGGTACACACATAGTTGGAACATCCTCCATGACTCTGTATCATTGTTCACACATAGTTGGAATATCTTCGATGACTTTGTATCATGGTTCACACTTAGTCATCCATCTTCTATGACTATGTACCATGGTTTACACATAGTTGGAACATCTTATATGACTATGTACCATGGTTCACACATAGTTGGAACATCTTATATGACTCTGTACCATGGTTCACACATAGTTGGAATATCTTCTATGACTATGTACCATAGTTTACACATAGTTGGAACATCTTATATGACTCTGTACCATGGTTCACACATAGTTGGAATATCTTCTATGACTTTATACCATGGTTCACACATAGTCGATCCATCTTCTATGACTTTGTACCATGTTTCACACATAGTTGGAACATGTTATATGACTTTGTACCATGGTTCACACATAGTTGGAACATCTTCTATGACTCTATACCTTGGCTCAAACAAAGTTGGAACATCTTCGATGACTCTGTACCATGGTTCACACATAGTCGATCCATCTTCCATGACTTTGTACTATGGTTAACACATAGTTGGAATATATTATATGATTTTATAACATGTGTTGTACCCCAAAATTTTCCCTCCCATACTTCTCAAAACATTTCAAGAAAGATCTTCAAATTGCTCAAGGAAGTCCAAGGGTTGACCAGACAAACTCTCTCCTAAGGCAGTCTATATCAAATTAGGGTTTCATGTTACATCAAGATACTTGAGTCCAAGGGATCCAAAATTCTCACCATTGTCCTAATATGTTCTCAAGATCATCCATGTCATGTTTCAAGCCTTGCAGAGGAAGTTTGCTCAGTCAATTGCTCAAAGGCCTAAAAATTGACTATGCTAGGGCAAAAGTCAATTCTGACCCCCATACAGTCAAACTTCAAGATTTTTGGTCAACATACTCATTTTTAAGTGCCATTCATCATTTGATCAAGGGTTGATCATGATTCCTCAAGGATTTCTCACAATTCATCAAAACCCAAAAGTTGCTAAATTAGGGTTTTGCGGGAAAAGTCAACTCAATTTTGACCAAGCATAACTTTCTCATACTTTATGAGAAATGACCCATCAAAAGCTCATTTTTAAGAGGATGCAATTCCCTACAATTAATCTTCATCTCCCAAGTTCAAAATATGCATTCACAAGAAGTTATGAATTTTGACATTATAGGTCATTTTGAAAAGTTAACAAAAACACCTTTTTTGTCAAAGCTTCATACATAAACATGGAATACCAAATTGAGATGAGACCAAAAGTGTTGCTTAGAGGACATCTCAAGATTTCTAAAAAGTCCAAGAACACCTTCAAAGAGTCAAAATTGAGGAAGTTATGCATTGGTGAAGTTGACCCTTTTTGCAAAATTGTCAAAAGTCAACTATGCCTCAAATTACAATTTTTGCTAAATGGGCTTAATCTTTTGCACTTGTTTTGAGTTGGTAGCATGGTCCACGAGACCTATCTCTTACCACTTGTCTTTATCTTATTTTTATTATTTATTTTGATTTTTATTGCAATTAAATCATTTTAAATCAAAACAAATCATAAAAAATCCAAAACATTGAAACCTCAAGATATTATGCATATTTCAGGTCCTATATCCAGCTAGAAAAAGATTGAATTCGTGCAAGGCATAGATGGGAACAAAAAGATTGGTTTTGGCCTATTTTTAGAAAGATTTTCAAGTGAATCAAATCAAGATAAAAAGTCATAATGGATGAAGATTGAGAATACTTTTGCAACCCTAATTCATTCCTCAGTATATAGGGAACATTAGTAGACAAAAATCAAAGGTTTTTGAGAGGCGCAAAAGAGAGAACAAAACTTGAAAAAAACAAAGAAAAGTGGCAAACTGATTTTGCACTTCCAGGCATTTACAAGGCTCCCTAACCATCTCATTCACTTCCTGGGATCACAAGCAAGCTGTACCAATCTAGAGCAAGCATGTTAGTGCCCAGAATTCATCCCGACGACTCCCACGGTTTGCCCATATTTCCAAAACTGAATCTTGTTATTCTTGCATATTCATCATGTTTTAATAGTATATTTTTGTTCCTTAACACATTTGCAAGCTATCTATATCATTTAATTGTGTTTTTGTGGACTGTATCAGAGTTTACCATTTTTAGGGTTTTTTGCTTCGATTTAGGATCTTTGTGTACAAGTAAAATTGGCCTTCAAGAAGGGCACCATCGTGCTCAGCAGGCCAAGACGAATCAATCCATGGCCTTAGACTCCATTTATCATTCCCATGGGAGATTTTGAGATAAGTCAGGGTTGTAGTGACGGACACACGTCCGTAGGTAAAAGTTTATGACTTTTACCAATGGAGCAAGGTCAGGGATGACTGGCGTGGCACCATCTCATTCGCTGATTTGAATTTTGGCGCTTTTTTCCACTAACTTGCATATATTATATATTATCTTTTATTATTATTCTATGTACAAATAGAACGTGCAGCGCAGTTGATAGTGGAGCAGTTGGAAAAGGTCACAGGACCTGGGTTCGAATCCCAGGTCCCCCCATTCTTTCATGTTATTTTTCTTTCATTGATCAGGTATTCATACAAATCATAAGGACCACCATGCGCCCTCAGGATCTAGCCATTGGATCTCCAGATGGCCAGATCTGAAGGCCACCAATGAAGGAGCATCATAGGCCATGGTCAATGCATCACAGGAAATCTGGGCAAGTCAACGTGGGTCACTTATTTTGGGCCCGGAAGTTGATACTCACACCCCCCCTCAAATTGCTATTTCAGGCCCATTTTCTATTCTCTTTTCTTTTTATATTTCCCTTATTTAATTTATTTATTTATTTTACTAACACAAATTATTAATTCTTTTTATCAAAAATATAAAAAAAATTATTTTCACCCAATTAGATTTAGGTTTTTTTTATACAAAAATTAATTTAATTAGTTTATTTAATTTTAGGGTAACTTTAATTATTTTGTAAATAAATTAAAATTAATTAGAACAATTAGGGTTTTTTTTTTCTAACTTAATTCTATTTTCTTTTTTCTTAAAAATAACCAAAAATATAAAAATAGGCCATGTAAATTATTTTCTTTAATTAATTTAATTACTAATTAATTTTGTATTCAATTTAAAAACATAATTCTTTTTCTTAAAAATAATTAAAAACAACCAAAAATAATTGTTTCTTTCGATTAGGTTAGACGGGGTCAAAACCCTATTTCTCTCTCGTTCTTGATTCATCGCGTTTATTTATTTTTACCATATTAATATAATTGCTCACAAGTTGTAATAGATTAATTAAGACCTTTTTCGTTCATTTATTGTTTTTTTTACGGGTTGTTTTTGGCTATGTAATTAATACCCGAAGCCTTGTAATAGCTTACTTTATTTTACGCATCTTTAATTTCCGCAAAATATTAAACTGTTAGATGTATGATATTAGGGTTGCATGACAAGAATGTATGATTAACTTAAAAACGATTAGCAAACCCTAAATGTGCAAAGATAATAACTTGAAATTGAATCACTCGCACATGCACACTCCTAGGGTATACTCTCACTTCGGTTGCCTTCGGTAAACAGTCATTAAGTATAGGGTATTTTAGTGGTCGCTCTCTTGTCTCAAAGATCAAAGTTGCCTCAGAAAGGTTGCCTCGGAATTGTTGCCTCGAATATTGATCTTAAGACATTAGGGTTATTACTAAGACGTCCTAACATTGCTTTAGTGATCATACGTCCCTTTTCGAATTGACCCTCAAACTCCAACGACGGTACTACCTACTCACTAATAGTGGGATAGTGCTGTCTAAAGGAAACGAACATAGAACAATTTCTTTTTCGAGTAGGTAGATGCTAGTAGGTACTTGCTCAATATAAACAAACTTTTTCACACTTACACTCCTTTTCAAACAAAGTTTTCCAAAACACTTCGTAGCACTCTTGAAGACAGAAGCAGGGGTTAAATCGAAGTCAAACAAAAAAATTTCAAATCACACAAACATAGAAGAAATTTTAAAATGATGAGCAAGTACCTAAGAGCCTGTGGAAAACCACGGATAGAAAGGGTGCTAATACCTTCCCTTTCTATAATCTACCCCCCGTACTCAAAAAATCTCGAAAAAGGAATTTTTCTGTGCTTTTTTCCTTTCCAATTGGATAAAATAAAAGTCGGTGGCGACTTTTGCTTACCGCGACATTTTGCAAACTCAAAAGCAAAACGCAAACCAGCATTTCAAACAGTTCCAGTTCTGGCCACCATATCACAGAACTGGAGACTCTGCTGGGGACTTAATAAGTGGGGTATACCTTAGGATTAGTTCATCATATTTCTTATATTGTTTGATTTGATTAATTTATTTTTGTGGGCTTTGTATTGGAGTTACTATAGATCCTAACCCGGATCTGGGGATCACCTTTTAGGTAAGTAGCAATAAACTATGAGGGAACTGTACGGCATAGACCGATACGGTCGAAGCAGTATCTACGTTGATGTGGCACATTAGTTGGTATCGGTATCCCTTATGGAGGAACAAGGAGAATACGGGGTTGCTATATGGTTCGTTAAGCATCAACTAACCTTAGAACATATAATTAACCAACTTGGCCATAGGAAGTAGTGAGATAGTAGGTCTCGGTGTAGAGTTGGGAACTGGTTGATACTCGATACTACACTCATTGAGACCATACTCTCGAGATAGTTCCGACCGCAAGAAAAGATTGTGTGAGCTGAAACCATGACCGATGGAGGATGGTCAGTGATATTGAGAACCTCTAGAACCCGGTTATTATTATTAGGACAGGTTGAACCAACTGAACTTGAAGAGGGTAGTGCCTAGTGTTGTACCCCAAAATTTTCCCTCTCATTCTTCAGGAAATCATCATGGATTCTCAGAGTTTCCCTTAAACAAATCCAAGCCCTGAATTATCATTCCTTTCCAAGTAAACCATTTACAAGAGCAAAGTGGTCATTTGCAAGCTCGAAAATCAATTTTTTACCTTGAAAAAAGTTAAATTCTAAGCACTTAGAATTTTTATGAAGTATTAAGAAAAATGGCACTTCAGAACTTCTGAACCAACCTCCAGGCAGAAACGGTCAGAAGTTGAAAACTTGGCTCAGCACATAACATTCAGTCAGAAGTTGGCTCTTCAGCAGCTACACCAACTCAGTTAGGGGTTGTAAGCATGGTTCAGCATGTAATCTTTAAACAGAACATGGCTCTTTCAACAATTACGCAAGTTCAGCCAGAGTTTGCTAAAGAAATGCAAAGAAGGCAACAAAGCCTGAAACTCCTTCAGAACGTACTGGGATCAGAAGGTAATAGGATCAGCAGATTGGGTATAATACTGAAGTAGAATCTCCAAGTCCAGAGTTTTCAGAGGCAGATCAAAAGAACATGCTGGAAAATCTAGAAAACCCTCAGAATTTGCTGGGGCAGCAAGAGGCCAAGGTCAGAGCTTGGTTTGCATTGTTTTTTGGTAAAGCATAATTGCTGGCTCAGGTTATAGGTAATGATGCAAAATCTCCTATTACAAGATTTCTGATTTTTGACAAATCTTATCACCATTTAATGCTCATTAATGCTCACAACCACTTTTGAGCATTTATCCAAGGGGTCTCTCCACGTGTGGCATAATAACACCCTCGTGCAGGTTTAGGCATAGATCTATGAGCCATTTTTCGCCTATAGGTATCACTTTCCCTTAATCTTCGCTTACTGTTCTAGCCTAGGCTGAAAAGCTGTCCACCATCACAATTTTCCATAAACTTCCTTCAAGAACAAGTCAGCACCTACTGTATGGTATTGGCGCCATTTAATGTTTAAAAAATTCACAAAGCCTTTCCTATAAATAGAGCACCATTGTGAAACTCTGCCAAAATTCCTAGTGCTTCATAACTTTGAACCTCCTGCCTCCAAACTTCATTTGTACCTGTTGTACCCCAAAATTTTCCCTCCCATTTCCTCAACATGTTCTCATCACAAAACCCTTGGAACTCAAGATCCAGTTAGGGTTTCCTCTGCTCAAGACTTCTCCTTGCACTGTTGGCTCAAATTAGGGTTTGTATCTGCACAAAGATGTTTTGACCTAAAATGCCTAAGATGACTTTCATGCTTCATATTGGATTCCCAATTTCATCCATACCAAGTTTCAAGCCTTAACTCCAAATTTTGCCCAGTCAATTGGACAGTTGACCTAGAAATCAACTGTATTGGGGAAAAAAGTCAACTGTGGCCAATTGACAGTCAAATCTCATGAAAATTGATCCACATCAACATTATGAACTCATATGGACCATTTGATCAATTTTGGATCACAATTCCACAAGAAATTTGATCAGATCATCAAAAGGGCAAAATGGTCATTTTTAGGGTTTTGACTGCACAAGGGTAATTTTTGACTGTTTGACCCAACCAATGGCAAACCAAGCTCACATATGGACTCAAGGACCCCATGGAATTGTCTTGACATGCTCAACAAGTTCAAAAGATCCCAAATACACAAGATTGACAGTTGAATTTCCCAGTCAATTGATCAATTTTGACTGTATACTGAAAAGTCAAACTTTGACTTTTTGGTCAAAATCAAGAGTCAAGATTCATTTTTCATCAAAACATGCCAAATCATGAAACTTGTTCACCAAGAAATCAAGAAATGCAAATTAGGGTTTGAAATGGAAATTTTTCATAACTTAGAATTTTTCTAAGTTATGGAAAACCCTAATTTTTTTCCAACTTTGCCCCACTTTCTCACCATGATCCATTTGGATTCAAACAAAAGTAAAAACATGAAAGTTGTAGCTTGTTGCATAATCTACAACTTTGATTCACAAAGTTTTCCCATTTGAGGCTTGTATCTCAAGTTACAAATTTTTGAATAAGGGCACTAAACCATTTTTAACATAGTGAAATTTTAACCTATTTTGACAAGGTTTTCTACCCCACTTCAAGGCCATTTTTCATACACTTCCACTTGGAATTTCAATTTTCATTTCAAAGATGGATTGTAGTACACATTCCAAGCTTTCCAAAATGTCCAAGAACTCATCAAACAACCTCATAACTTGAGAGATTCGAATTTCACAATATGGCAAAAACTCACTTTGTTCATGACCAAGTTACATGTCCATAACCTTGCAATTTGAACTCAGCATGCCTTAAGATAGATTACAGGTCTTTTATCTCATCTACACTCCATAATTTAATGCCAATCCTTTGTGCCAAGGTGTTGTTCTATGAGTTTGGACATTGTATGCAAGATTAATCCATTTATAGATAAAGCATAATATCTATTCTTGAAAAGTTGCACTTTATGTCAAATTGAAAATCCAACAAGTACATTGCAAATCTGATTGGCACAAGATTATGGACAAATCACACTGATCAAGGAGGGATTATGCAGCACATTAGGGGGTCCTCTACATGCCTAGAAACACAAGTTGACATTTGTTGCTTAAAGTTGAAGAAAAGTGCCATAACACATACCAACTACCATATCAGCTCAAGAACACTGAGACAAACTTATCAAACACATTCCACACAACACAACCAAGCTAATACACGAGCTCTTAGCCTTCAAAACACCCTCAATCTCAGAATCACTCTCAAACTGCAAAAACAGGGCAAGGCCTGCAGTTTGAGTATCATCTCTCAATCCCTTCAAGCATTCTTGCCCAAACCAGTTCACATACATCCCCTAACATCTATGCAAGCTAACCAAAAGCAAAAACACGACCTGTAATCCCTCTAACTGGTTCCACCATTTTCACATTTCTGACTTGCAGGTGAAGTTCTCTAGCTCGATTCAGAAGCTTTCAAGACAAAGTAAACATTGGAATAGCATCCCTGGACCTCAAGGAAGCTTTTCCAATCATCACCTTGCACTGAAAGTTCCTACATTGCCAGATTGAACTCCAACTGAACAGGTAAGTTTTTGAACTCGTATCTCTCTTATTATGCATCATTAGCCTTAAGTTTGTGAATAAACAATGTCCTACTCATGCCACTGAACATGTACATTCTTTTACTTTTCATTTCTTTTGCTTGAGCTGTGAGAATTTGGAGTTTGAAAATGGCAGAAAAACTAGGTTAGGATTTGGGGGAGGAGAAATTCTCCCTCATCTTAGAGAGTTAGATCAAGTTATGCATATGGTTAGAATCGTCTCTTCATGCTGAACATTTCTTATGTTATGAGTTTTTGTTAAAAAGCCAGGAATCAGGAGTTAAGGATTGATGAAGAAAGGCGCGCATCTTTTGAATTGTTTGGTCTGAAGGTTGAAGACAACCATTTTCTGGGCTGGGCCTGGAATATTTTCTTATTTGCACCACATAATTGCTTTTACACCCCCAAGGCCCATTTGCTTATTTCTTTGACTTTTTGACTTTTTCTTTTTTTGATTGACTTTGTTTATTTTTTATCATGACATTAAAAATATAAAAATATTTTTTCTCACCATTTTTTATTTTATTAGGCTTTTATTTAATTTTCCTTTAGTTATACATAAATAGGTAAATATACATATTTTGTTTAAAATACTAAAACAAATAGTGCCAATACATTTCTATACATTTTTATTTTTGTTTTACTTTCTGAAAATATTTTATAGAAAAAATACTTTTTAAATATTATTATTCTTATATATAATACATATTTAGAACTTAATACATATATATATATAGATATATATATATATATATATATATATTTATTAGTATATTTAGGTTAGAATACAAAATACCTATATTTTTCATTTTTATTAATATTTGACATAAAAAAATATTTTTTATAAATATACTCCACTTTATTTTATTTTTGTACATAATAATAATACATTTTATTTAATAGAATTAGGGTTTTACCCTAAATATGAAAATACTCCAAAAAAATAATACTTTTTATTTTTTATTTTATTTTACATAAATAATTTTTTTTTTCATACATAAAAATTCTTTTTTTTTTGCATTCTTGCATATTTGTTTTATTTTATTTAATCTATGCAAATTGATCACCTTGTAAAATACTTCACTATTGATGTAATAGTTTTAGGTTTAAATTACTTGTCAAAATCCCCATTTGAACATTTGTACCCCCCTTCCCATATTTGGTTTTGTAATAGCTTAGTAAATTTATTTTCGCACTTTATTGCTTTCTAATGATAACATGTTAGAATTAGGGTTTGTATGCGAAAAAACGACAAGATAGTTATGACCTAATCTCAAGACAAACAAGCATGAAAATAAACACACAAATCACACTTGCACCCCCTAGGGTATTCCACTTATTGCCTTTCAAAATTGGGCCATATTGCATGTTAGGTCTCTTTGGGCAAAACAAACACAAATCAAATGATCATAGTCCCTCGATGACGCTTTCAAAATGTTGCCTACACAAATGATCAAGTCCCTTAAGAAAATTGCCTAAAGATACTTAGCACCATTGCAATTATGGCCTAAACGATGACCCGCGCCCGTCCCTTTCACATCCTAACATGAGATTGTCCAGCAAATGCAATGGTGGAACAAACTTGTTAAAAGGGTTAAAACATAGCACTAATCTTTGAGAAATTTAGGAGTAGACAACCTCTTAGTTACTTGAATCAAAAACAAAACACTTGCCTATTTTCTAAAAAACCACACTTCACAAACACTTTCAAAACAAACTTTCAAAACAAATGAAAACCTTTTCAAAAGACATACACCTTTGTATACATCCCAACATGGATCATTACAAAGGTTGCCACCACATTGGCCTCTTTTCAAAACATTTTTCAAACCCACACACAAAGCACCATTTCAAACAATTGAAAACAAAAAGCAAGTGATCTAAGCAAGTAACTAAGAGCCCATGGATAACCATGGATAGAAAGGGTGCTAATACCTTCCCTTTCTATAATCTACTCCCCGAACCCAAGAAAACATCTCAAAGGTTTTTTGCTGTGCTTTTTAACCTTTCCTTAGGATAAAATAAAAAGTCGGTGGCGACTCTTGCTCAACCGAAACATTTGCGAAAACAAACGCAAAACCTCAAGTCAGTTCTCCCACCGTATCACAGAACTGGCGACTCTGCTGGGGAAATTTTTAAAGTGGAGTAACCTTAGGGCTTAGATCACCTTTGTTTTCAATTGTTTGCTTTGTTTGCTTTTATATTTGTGGGCATTGCATCGGAGTTTCATAGATCCTAACCCGGATCTGGGAAATACCCTTTTTAGGTAGCAAAATCTGTGAGGGACCTGTCCGGCGTAGACCGACATGGGTGAAGCAGTGGCTACATTGGTGTGGCACCTTGGTCTGTACCTATATCCCTTGTGTTGCAACGGGGAGAATATAGGTCTTCTAAGGAGTCATTAAACACCAATTGACCTTAGAACCTTAAATTGACCAACTTGGCTATTAGGACAGTAGCAGTATGCTACACTCATTGAGGCTAAACTCTCGAGATGGTTCTGGCCGCGAGAAAAGATTGCGATGCTGGAGTTATGACCGATTGAGGGTAGCCAATGATTTGAGATCCTTTAGAACCCGGTTACTTTTTGATAGGACAGGTTTTAACCAATCAAACTAAAAGAGGGTAATACCTAAACTTCATGCTGGCCTGAAACCTAAGGGTTATCTTGTGTGACTTATGTGCCTTATCATGCTTGCCTATGTGAATACTTGTGGTGTGCTTCATCATAGCATCATTCCATCATACCATTGCATGCATCCTGTACAAAGGACTAACCCATTTCAAAGACAAAAAAGTTTCATCTTTGCTCTGTTTTGTAGGACATCATGATGCCCGTGCGTAGGAATACTGTCCGGCTCAACTTTGTTCAACCACCAGTTTTGCTCAAGGATTTGGTTGGTAGGATTCCAAACACTTCTTCCTTCATCAACAGACATGGTTCTCTCCTTGGCTTGGTCGCAACAAAGTGGGACCAACAACTGATAAGTGTTATGACCCAGTTTTATGACCCTCTGCATCATTGTTTCACCTTTCAAGACTTCCAGTTGGTTCCTACCCTGGAAGAATTCTCTTATTTGCTTGGGATCCCTGTCTTGGAACAAACTCCATTCACTGGTTTGGAAAAGACCCCTAGGCCTGAAGAGGTTGCTGCAATTCTCCCCTTGACCAAAGAAGAGGTATTAGCTAACTGGGAAACTAGAAATGGGGTCAAGGGCTTTTTGGTCAAATTTCTGGTTGGCAAGGCTAATGATTTCTGGAATGATTTGGACTTCAAGGCGTACGAGGATATTCTGGCTCTTTTGATCTATGGTCTGGTATTGTTTCCCAATCCTGACACCTTTATCAGTATCCATGTCATAAGGATCTTCATGTCTCGGAATCCTGTACCCACTCTTTTGGGTGATATTCTACAACAACTCTATGCTCGTACCGCTCGAAAACGGGGAACTCCGTGGTGTTGTGCTCCTTTGCTAGTGAGGTGGTTTATTTCGCACCTTCCTAAGTTCGTGCTGAAGAATGAAGAAGGAAAGGGTTGGGCTCAAAGATTAATGTCTCTCACTGATAAGGACATCACTTGGACTCTCAGAGGTTTGGATGAGGTAGCTGTTATTGATCGTTGCGGAGAATACCCTAATGTTCCATTGATTGGTATCCAAGGGGGAATCTCTTACAATCCATGCTTAGCCCTCTGTCAGTTTGGAAGAGCCAGAGGAGATGGGCCTCATGAAATGCTGGTTCCTCACTTCCATTTTGAGTTTCAGGCAGACAGTGACAAACTACGCCATGGGTTCATTAGAGCTTGGGATAGGATTCACAAAGCTGACCCACATTAGTTGGGACCAAAGACTTCTCTACCATTGGAACCCTATTGCAAGTGGGTCCGCATCCGCGCTCAGAGGTTAGGTATGCCGTACGAAGCTGTCAGACCTATCATTCTTGAATCTCCTGATGAAGATGGGGTTCCTCCAACTGTCCTCCCTCCTTAGATACCTACTGATTTTGACACAATGAAGAGATATTGGGCGCAGTTAAAGGAAGAACGGGATTTCTATCGGGAGAAGTTCAACGAGCAGGAACGGAAGATCCAGAGGCTGACTAAACAATTGGAGGAAGAACAGGTCCTGAACAACTACATCAGCACTGAGAAGAGGAGGCCATGGGAGCATTGATGAGCTTTGGATATTTCCTTTTATAGCTTTTATTTCCTTTTCAGTATTTTTCATTCCTGTAATGCCTAAGGGCAAGTTGTTGAAACCATTGAAAATTTTAATCTAATGAAGTGTGTTTCCCTTTTTGTCTACAAAGTTGAATCTTGTTTGTCTTTGAAAACATAAAACATACGCATTCCATTGCACCATATGCATAGCAGGTACCCTATTTCACAGGTTGCTTAATCTCCTTCGCTGTTTATTTTGAACAGTCATCATGAATCCAGACTCATCCAGTGAGCAAGCAATCAAGGCCCTTCAGGCCCAAAGTGCCCAGTTTCAAGAGATGGTTCTGAGCCTGGCCCAAGGACAGCAAGAGTTGAAGACTCTACTCCTGAAGAAGAAGAAGAAAAAGAGGACTGCGTTGTTCAACACCGGACGCAGATTTGGGAACACACTCCATAATGAAGCTGATCCAACTACTTCTTCTGCTGAGAAAGATAGTCCCCAAGGAGGAGGGGCTCCTAGTCCTGCAGTCTCTGACAACGAGACGGACTACAACGACAAACAATACCCACCTGCTGCTGACAGATACAAGAAATTGGAAGACCGTTTGAGCGCCATGGAGATTCAAAATGTGCCGGGGCTGGATTTCGGAGATTTGGGGTTATCTTCTAGGGTAGTAATTCCACACAAGTTTAAGGCGCCTGCCTTTGCCAAATATGACGGGGCTTCATGTCCCAAGCTGCATCTAAGGTCATACGTAAGGAAGGTCCAACCTTACACGGCGGATAAGAACCTTTGGATTCACTTCTTCCAAGATAGCCTTTCGGGGTCACAGCTTGAGTGGTTCTACCAACTAGATGGAACTAGTATCCGACACTGGGAAGATTTGGCAACTGCATTCTACAGACAATATCAATACAATTCTGATCTCGCTCCTACGCGTACCCAACTTCAGGGTATGTCTCTAGGAACGGGCGAAGGGTTCAAGGAATACGCACAAAAATGGAGGGATTTGGCTGGCAGAGTGCAGCCTCCATTGACTGATCGTGAACTGGTTGATATGTTTCTAGGGACCTTGTCTGGTCCATTTTTCAATCATTTGGTTGGTAACTCCTCCGCTGGGTTTACGGATTTGATTCTGACGGGTGAAAGAATTGAAGCTGGCATCAGGTCAGGAAAGATACAGAAAGCTGCCTCCCCAAGTACTGAGAAGAGGCCTTTCAAGAAAGAAGCAAGTGCCGTCTATGGTCCTAGAAGACAAGTCAAGCCAGAAAATCGCCAAGCCGTCAATGCTTTGGTCATTTCAAAACCTGTTGCTGCTCCTCAGCAGTACAATCAACAAAGAGATGAAAGGCCCAAGAGACAGTATACTCGGCTGAGTATGACCTTGTCTCAAATTTTACCCCAACTGTTATCAACCAACTTGGTGACCCTCAAAGAAGCTCCTAAGGTCGTCAACACTGCGTCTCCTAAATATAATCCGAATGCCCGGTGTGCTTATCATTCTGATAGTCCCGGGCACACTACTGATGATTGTTGGGCCTTGAGAAACAAAGTGCAAGATCTAATCGACGCGAAGGAAATTCAGTTTGAAGCGCCTGAGAGACCGAATGTTGTAACTGCTCCTATGCCCCAGCATAGAGTAAATGCCATTGAGGAAGAGCTGTATGCTGTTTCAATAAATGAAGTTGTTACCCCTCTTTTGACTGTTAAGAGGAACTTGATACTAGCTGGTTTATTTCCGGGTTGTAGTAAGGGTTGCCTCCTATGTGCTATTATCCCTACCGGTTGTCCACTGCTGAAATTAGGCATCCAAAGCCTGATGGATAGCAAGGAGATTCTGTTCAAGAAAACTGTTGTTCCGTCTGTTCCCATTGAAGAAATATCTGTTGTCACAATTTACAATCCTGCTAAAGCTCCCATGAAGAAGCCAGTCCAAATTATGTCTGTTGCACCCATCACTATTACTGTCCCGGGGCCTCTCCCATATGAGTCTGATAAAGCGATCCCATGGCATTACGGGGCCGATGTGTATGTGCTTGGGGTGAAACAGGAGTTCAACACCGATACTAGTATTAGTAACATCACTGGTCCCGCCAAGATTACCCGCAGTGGCAGGCTTTTCTCGCCTGACATTGCACCACCAGCTATCCGAAAACCTCTCACCATCACACCCGCAAGTGTGCATGTTCCAATTCAAGTTCCTGTGTCTACTACTGCCGCCGAGTCCTCTGATACTCGGGGCAAAGAAGTTGTTACTGATTTGCCTGCCAGAACGGAGGCACCGAAGAAGACTGCTGTGGAAGCCTCCCAACAAGAAATGGAGGAAATTCTTAAAATCATCAAAAAGAGTGACTTCAATGTTGTTGAACAGTTGGGGCATACCCCCTCCAAAATCTCTATGTTATCATTGCTGCTATGCTCAGAGGCCCATGCAAAAGCCCTGATTTCATTTCTGAAAACGGCCCATGTGCCGCAAGAGACCTCCGCGGATCAATTCACCGACTGTGTGGCTAATTTGACAGCTGACAATGGCTTAGGGTTCTCGGATGCTGACCTTACCGCCAAAGGGAAAAATCACAATGACGCCCTGCATGTTTCCATAGAATGCAGGGGCACTACTCTCGCACACGTATTGGTGGATACCGGTTCTTCCCTGAATGTTTTGCCCAAGAAGGCATTGGATCGCTTGGATTGTGAGGGTCTGGAATTGAAACCTAGCAACATCATTGTTAGAGCCTTCGACGGTTCTAAGAGGATGGTGCACGGTGAAGTAGACATTCCTATTCGTGTGGGTTCCCAAGTTTTCGACTCGACGTTCTATGTAATGGATATTCGTCCATCTTACTCCTGCTTGTTGGGTCGACCCTGGATTCACAAAGCTGGGGCAGTAACATCCACTCTACACCAAAAGCTCAAATACCCTGTCAAAGGGAAGATTGTTACTGTGCAAGGTGAGGAGGAATACATGGTTAGTCACTTGAATTCATTCCGGTACATCGAGATGGACGGGGAGTTTATTGAAACCCCCTTTCAGCATTTTGAGGAGGTACCTCCAATATTGGCATCAGCTGAAGCAGTGGTTGAAGAATACTTTCCGTTGAAGATGGCGTCCTTGAAGGATGCCCGGGCTGTAATCGAGAAAGGCAATTGCGCAAACTGGGGTCAGCTTCCTGACTTCACTCAAAAGAATGACAAGTTTAGGCTGGGCTTTACTGCAGAGGCTCAGAGGGCTATGCGCAAGGAGAAGATCAGAAAGGCTCCGGTGTTTATCTCCAACCCAAGGGTGAATGCTATCGAGGAGGATGTAGAGGAAGCAGAGTTTGACAGTTGGATCTACCCGACTACCAGCAACGGACCGAGCAACTGGACGGCAAAGGATTTTACTCCTATCACATTTGTCACGCAGTAATTGACTCTTTTGATTTTCAATTTGTAACAAACAAAATGTTAAAACTTTGTTGGCTCGGTGTCCCACCCGGGGCATCGCAGCTCCATTTGTGAGGGCTTTTTGTATGACATTTCCATATATCATCAATCAAAACATTGGACATTTGTTGCATTTCAAATCTTGTGCTTTTTTTCTTTCTGTGTTATATATATTTCAAAACAGCTATATTTACACACACCCACTTATACAGGTTTCAATCCACTCTGGATCCCACTGGTAACAGCTCTGCTACCACCAGTTATGACTTCGAGAATCCGATCAACTTGGCCGAAGACGAAGGTGAAGATGATTGCGAAGTGCCTAGTGAACTCGCAAGACTGCTACTTCAAGAAGAGAGGGCTATTCAACCACATGAAGAGCCAGTAGAAACGATTAACCTGGGTACTGAGACAGATAGGAAAGAGGTCAAGATTGGGGCTAATCTAGAGCTCATCGTGAAGCAACGATTGATCCAGATGCTACGTGATTACATGGAGATATTTGCTTGGTCCTATGAGGACATGCCGGGTTTGGATGCCGACATTGTAGTTCATCACCTACCGACAAAGGAAGACTGCCCTCCGGTAAAGCAAAAGGTCCGCCGTATGCGCCCAGAGATGTCCGAAAAGATCAAGGCTGAGGTTATGAAACAATTCGATGCTGGGTTTCTAGCAGTAACTTCTTATCCTCAATGGGTTGCCAACGTGGTGCCAGTGCCAAAGAAGGACGGAAAAGTCAGGATGTGCGTCAACTATAGGGATTTGAACAGGGCAAGCCCCAAAGATGATTTCCCCCTACCTCACATCGACGTTCTCGTTGACAATACTGCTCAACACAAGGTGTTCTCCTTCATGGATGGTTTTTCAGGGTATAATCAAATCAAGATGGCTCCGGAAGATATGGAGAAGACTACCTTTGTGACTCAGTGGGGCACCTTCTGTTACAAGGTCATGCCATTCGGGTTGAAAAATGCTGGGGCAACCTACCAGCGTGCCATGGTGGCTTTATTTCATGATATGATCCATCATGAAATTGAGGTATACGTTGATGACATGATAGCAAGGTCTCAAACTGAGGAGGAGCATCTTGATCATCTGAGGAAGCTGTTTGACCGTCTAAAGTTGTACAAGCTGAGATTGAATCCCAACAAATGCACCTTTGGGGTAAGGTCCGGAAAATTGCTAGGTTTCATTGTAAGTGATAAAGGTATTCAGGTGGACCCTGCCAAGGTAAAAGCCATACAAGAGATGCCGACTCCAAAGACAGAGAAAGAGGTCAGAGGCTTCCTGGGACGACTGAATTACATTGCCCGTTTCATCTCACATCTGACTGCTACTTGTGAGCCAATCTTCAAATTACTGAAGAAAGATCAAGTGGTACGTTGGAACGATGAATGTCAGGCTGCTTTTGAAAAGATAAAGGAATACCTCTAATAGCCACCCATTCTTATGCCACCAGTGGAAGGAAGACCTCTGATACTATACTTAACAGTGCTTGATAATTCAATGGGGTGTGTGCTGGGGCAGCATGACGAGTCTGGCCGAAAAGAGCACGCTATTTATTACTTGAGCAAAAAGTTTACCGACTGTGAGTCTCGTTACTCACTGCTTGAGAAAACTTGTTGCGCTCTAGTATGGGCTGCTCGCCGGCTGAGACAGTATATGCTGACTCACACCACTTTGTTGATTTCAAAGATGGATCCCATCAAGTACATATTTGAAAAGCCTGCTCTGTCTGGGAGAATAGCAAGATGGCAAATGATCTTAACAGAATATGATATCCAGTATACAACTCAGAAAGCAATCAAAGGAAGTGTGCTGGCAGATCATTTGGCACACCAACCTGTGGACGATTATCAATCATTGAACTTTGATTTTCCGGACGAAGACATCATGGTGGTAACTGATTGTGAAGTGCCTGGACCGGATGAAGGACCTGAGGAAGGATCCCGATGGTCTATGCATTTTGACGGAGCCTCCAATGCTTTGGGTAATGGTGTCGGCGCTGTAATCATATCTCCCAAAGGAACTCATACTCCACTCACCGCCCGACTGTGCTTCAACTGCACCAACAACATGGCAGAATATGAGGCATGCATCATGGGTCTTCAAGCTGCGATCGACTTAAGGATCAAGTTTCTAAGTGTCTTCGGAGATTCCGCTCTCGTGGTCAATCAGATCAAAGGCGAGTGGGATACGAAACACCCGAATCTTATCCCTTACAAGGAGTATGTGTTGACCTTGCTTCCCCATTTTGAAGAGATAACTTTTGAGCACTTCCCAAGAGAGGAGAATCAGCTAGCGGACGCACTGGCTACGATGTCTTCAATGTTCAAAGTTAAATGGGACAATGAAGCACCCCGGATCATCATCTGGAAGTTGGACGAACCGGCATACTGCTGCGACCTTGAGGCCGAAAAGGTAACTGAAAAACCCTGGTATCATGAGGTGAAAAGATACTTGGAAGCTCAGGAATACCCTGAAGGTGCATCTGTCAATGACAAGAAGTTCATGAGGAGGTTTGCTGCAAAATTCTTCCTCAGCAACGGCATTCTCTACAAACGGAATCATGATTCAACTCTACTGCGTTGTGTGGATAAGGCTGAAGCAGAGAAGATCATGATAGAATTACATGAAGGAACATTCGGAACACATTCCAGTGGGCACACCATGGCAAAGAAAATCCTTAGGGCAGGATATTTCTGGTCCACAATGGAAGCCGATTGTTACCAACACTCTCGAACTTGTCACAAGTGCCAGATCTATGCTGACAAGGTGCACATCCCTCCGGTTCCTTTGAACGTCCTGACGGCACCTTGGCCTTTCGCAATTTGGGGCATCGATATGATCGGTGAGATCCGACCAACGGCAACCAACGGGCATCGTTTCATCTTGGTGGCGATCGATTACTTCACGAAGTGGGTTGAGGAAGCTTCCTACGCCACAGTAACCAAGAGCGTCGTGGCACGTTTCATCCGACATAATCTGATCTGTCGGTATGGTGTCCCAGAGAGAATCATTACGGACAACGGTACCAATCTCAATAACAAGATGATCACTGAACTCTGTGAATAATTCAAAATACAACATCATAACTCTTCTCCTTACCGGCCGAAGATGAATGGAGCTGTAGAAGCAGCTAATAAGAATATCAAGAAAATTGTACAGAAGATGACAGTGACCTATAAAGATTGGCACGAGATGTTACCGTTCGCTCTTCATGGGTACCGTACCTCAGCAAGGACGTCAACCGGGGCAACTCCTTTCTCCTTGGTTTATGGCATGGAAGCAGTCTTGCCAATTGAAGTCCAGATACCCTCTCTCCGGATAATGAAGGATGCAGACTTGAGTGAAGATGACTGGATCCAGACTCGGCTTGATCAATTAAACTTGATTGACGAAAAGAGACTCACTGCTATCTGTCATGGTCAAACGTATCAAAAACGAATGATCAGGGCATTTAACAAGAAAGTCAAACCACAAGAGTATCAAGTTGGGGACCTGGTAATCAAACGCATCATCCTTCCTCAAAGTGATCCCCGGGGCAAATGGACCCCTACATACGAAGGGCCATTTGTGGTTAAGCATGTGTTCTCAGGAGGAGCCATGATCCTAACTACCATGGATGGTGACGACCTTCCTCACCCCGCCAATGCAGACATAGTGAAAAAATACTACGCATAAATAAAAAGACCCGCTAGGTTGACATACCTAGGCAAAAATAAGGGCTTCCCGGCGAACCAAAAGGGTTCGGGCAAAAATAAGGGATGAAATGAAAAAAAATCTGTACACCCGGCAAGTCGAAAACCCGAAAGGGCGGCTTGGGCAAAAATGGGTATCCCGGTGGACTGAAAACCCGAAAGGGCGGTCCAGGCAAAAGTTAGGGATAAAGCGTAACACTATGTCTCATTGGATCACTTCGCATCCGGAATTCGGCATCAACTATCTGGCTCAGATTTCGGCATCGACCAATCAGCTTCATCTTCAACTAGGCAGCAAACCGATGAGACGCTTGGAGACATAAAGGCGATAGCAGAGTTGGAACCCAGTGGGATTATTCACATAGCTGTTTTGTTCTTTTTTCAAAATTGTAAACTATTCGGCGGCATTCTCCTACTAGGATGTCAGCCTCTTGTACAAAAAACGCCTATTTACAGGCAAATCTCAAGATCAATACAAACACACCTTTTCAGACAAATTGCCAATTGTTTTTTTTCTTTTTGTTTTGTCTTGCGAAAAACGTCCAATGTTCATTTTTGATATATGCATTTGTCATTAAATTGCTAATTCATAAATACTTGCATGTGAAACAAAAGACTAATTACATGTGACATCAGAAATAGGGGCAATGTGAAGTTGTCTAATGCAGTCTGTTTGCCTTGTCCGCCAAGGTATCAAGATAGGTTCAATTGAAGAATGTGACCAGGTTATCTCCACTCCCCACAGAGTAAGATAAGTTTCAGCAATACATCCGCCCTACAATGGGTGCCCTATTTCTCCAGCGAGTCAGCATTACTTTCCCCAAGCAGAGTTGGTTCCCCGTCAATCCTGAAAAGGCACAACATTCCTCAGTAGGAGTATGGGCGTTTCATCAACAAGCATCCCCGGCAGTCTTGATCTAAGATTGTTCCCCGGCGGTATACAGACGTTCCAAATTTCCCCAGGAAAGTGGAATTCGTTTCCCCGGCAGGAGACTTCTCCCCAGTAGATTCTGGAAGCCTATCCCCTGCAGAGTACGGACGTCTCTCCCGAGCCTTATTCAAAGTTATTCCTCACAAGGGCTTATAACTGGGTTATCCTCAGCTAATTGCCACAGAAGACCGTTCTCGGCCAAGTTCTTTCAATCCCCAGCGGAGTTTATCTTCGGTATCCCCAGTGGAGTTTATCTTTGGTATCCCCAGTGGAGTTTATCTTTGGTATCCCCAACAGAGTTCATCATTGAAACCCTCAGTGAAGCTTTTGTCAAACTTCAGCAAAGTATCTCTTCCACAGAGCAATTCCCCGGCCGTTCGTCAAGGATTTATTTTCCTAAAAAGACGAAATTACATTCATAAACATTTCACACTTTCATACAGCTTGCTCACATACATGATAAAGTGCATATAACACTATCTCATGTTGAACATCACGACATCATGCATATCATACATCATGATATTGCATACAACTTATGTTTTTGCCTTTTCAGGAAAAAGACAATCCCAAAGACAAATACCTTCAACTGCCACAATTCCAGATTCGATTCCTGTATCTAGCCAGGGCACATCTGAGAGTGGTCAGTTTCCAGACTCGATTCCTGTATCTAGCCAGGGCACGTCTAAAGAGTTCAAAGATTTGATTCCTGTATCCAGCCAGGGCATATCTATCAACTACAACATTTCCATATTCAATTCCTGTATCCAGCCAGGGCATATCTATTGACAACATTTCCAGACTCGATTCCTGTATCTAGCCAGGGCACGTCTGAAGAGTTCGAAGATTCAATTCCTGTATCCAGCCAGGGCATATCTGTTGACGACTATTTCCAGATTCGACTCCTGTATCCAGCCAGGGCACATCTGTGAGCGACCGATTGTAGATTCGATACCTGTATCTAGCCAGGGCATATCTACATCAGGAGATTGAAGATCAAACACCTGTAGTAAGCCAGGAAAACATCTGTCTTTCTCAAATACACGAGTTCTCGCTAAGGAATCTCTTATGCGATCAACACTTCCAAATGGCATCTATAAGCCCATTCCCGACAAGTTGCTGTCACATCTCCAAATGGCATCTATAAGCCCATTCCCGACATCACATTGCTGATACTTCAACATGCGAGTGCAAATTTTCGGCCACTCTAGTGTCCAATCTCCTTTTACCCTCGAGTCACGAAAGGCAAACTTACCAATCTAACTCTTCAGGTTCAAGAAGATTGAACAGGGGCAACTGTTGTACCCCAAAATTTTCCCTCCCATTTCCTCAACATGTTCTCATCACAAAACCCTTGGAACTCAAGATCCAGTTAGGGTTTCCTCTACTCAAGACTTCTCCTTGCACTGTTGGCTCAAATTAGGGTTTGTATCTGCACAAATATGTTTTGACCTAAAATGCCTAAGATGACTTTCATGCTTCATATTGGATTCCCAATTTCATCCATACCAAGTTTCAAGCCTTAACTCCAAATTTTGCCCAGTCAATTGGACAGTTGACCTAGAAATCAACTGTATTGGGGAAAAAAGTCAACTGTGGCCAATTGACAGTCAAATCTCATGAAAATTGATCCACATCAACATTATGAACTCATATGGACCATTTGATCAAGTTTGGATCACAATTCCACAAGAAATTTGATCAGATCATCAAAAGGGCAAAATGGTCATTTTTAGGGTTTTGACTGCACAAGGGTAATTTTTGACTGTTTGACCCAACCAATGGCAAACCAAGCTCACATATGGACTCAAGGACCCCATGGAATTGTCTTGACATGCTCAACAAGTTCAAAAGATCCCAAATACACAAGATTGACAGTTGAATTTCCCAGTCAATTGATCAATTTTGACTGTATACTGAAAAGTCAAACTTTGACTTTTTGGTCAAAATCAAGAGTCAAGATTCATTTTTCATCAAAACATGCCAAATCATGAAACTTGTTCACCAAGAAATCAAGAAATGCAAATTAGGGTTTGAAATGGAAATTTTTCATAACTTAGAATTTTTCTAAGTTATGGAAAACCCTAATTTTTTTCCAACTTTGCCCCACTTTCTCACCATGATCCATTTGGATTCAAACAAAAGTCAAAACATGAAAGTTTTAGCTTGTTGCATAATCTACAACTTTGATTCACAAAGTTTTCCCATTTGAGGCTTGTATCTCAAGTTACAAATTTTTGAATAAGGGCACTAAACCATTTTTAACATAGTGAAATTTTAACCTATTTTGACAAGGTTTTCTACCCCACTTCAAGGCCATTTTTCATACACTTCCACTTGGAATTTCAATTTGCATTTCAAAGATGGATTGTAGTACACATTCCAAGCTTTCCAAAATGTCCAAGAACTCATCAAACAACCTCATAACTTGAGAGATTCGAATTTCACAATATGGCAAAAACTCACTTTGTTCATGACCAAGTTACATGTCCATAACCTTGCAATTTGAACTCAGCATGCCTTAAGATAGATTACAGGTCTTTTATCTCATCTACACTCCATAATTTAATTCCAATCCTTTGTGCCAAGGTGTTGTTCTATGAGTTTGGACATTGTATGCAAGATTAATCCATTTATAGATAAAGCATAATGTCTATTCTTGAAAAGTTGCACTTTATGTCAAATTGAAAATCCAACAAGTACATTGCAAATCTGATTGGCACAAGATTATGGACAAATCACACTGATCAAGGAGGGATTATGCAGCACATTAGGGGGTCCTCTACATGCCTAGAAACACAAGTTGACATTTGTTGCTTAAAGTTGAAGAAAAGTGCCATAACACATACCAACTACCATATCAGCTCAAGAACACTGAGACAAACTTATCAAACACATTCCACACAACACAACCAAGCTAATACACGAGCTCTTAGCCTTCAAAACACCCTCAATCTCAGAATCACTCTCAAACTGCAAAAACAGGGCAAGGCCTGCAGTATGAGTATCATCTCTCAATCCCTTCAAGCATTCTTGCCCAAACCAGTTCACATACATCCCCTAACATCTATGCAAGCTAACCAAAAGCAAAAACACGACCTGTAATCCCTCTAACTGGTTCCACCATTTTCACATTTCTGACTTGCAGGTGAAGTTCTCTAGCTCGATTCAGAAGCTTTCAAGACAAAGTAAACATTGGAATAGCATCCCTGGACCTCAAGGAAGCTTTTCCAATCATCACCTTGCACTGAAAGTTCCTACATTGCCAGATTGAACTCCAACTGAACAGGTAAGTTTTTGAACTCGTATCTCTCTTATTATGCATCATTAGCCTTAAGTTTGTGAATAAACAATGTCCTACTCATGCCACTGAACATGTACATTCTTTTACTTTTCATTTCTTTTGCTTGAGCTGTGAGAATTTGGAGTTTCAAAATGGCAGAAAAACTAGGTTAGGATTTGGGGGAGGAGAAATTCTCCCTCATCTTAGAGAGTTAGATCAAGTTATGCATATGGTTAGAATCGTCTCTTCATGCTGAACATTTTTTATGTTATGAGTTTTTGTTAAAAAGCCAGGAATCAGGAGTTAAGGATTGATGAAGAAAGGCGCGCATCTTTTGAATTGTTTGGTCTGAAGGTTGAAGACAACCATTTTCTGGGCTGGGCCTGGAATATTTTTTTATTTGCACCACATAATTGCTTTTACACCCCCAAGGCCCATTTGCTTATTTCTTTGACTTTTTGACTTTTTCTTTTTTTGATTGACTTTGTTTATTTTTTATCATTACATTAAAAATATAAAAATATTTTTTCTCACCATTTTTGATTTTATTAGGCTTTTATTTAATTTTCCTTTAGTTATACATAAATAGGTAAATATACATATTTTGTTTAAAATACTAAAACAAATAGTGCCAATACATTTCTATACATTTTTATTTTTGTTTTACTTTCTAAAAATATTTTATAGAAAAAATACTTTTTAAATATTATTATTCTTATATATAATACATATTTAGAACTTAATACACACACACACACACACATATATATATATATATATATATATATATATATATATATATATATATATATATATATATATATATATATATATATATATATATATATATATATATATATATATATATATATATATATATATATATATATATATATATATATATATATATATATATATATATATATATATATATATATTAGTATATTTAGGTTAGAATACAAAATACCTATATTTTTCATTTTTATTAATATTTGACATAAAAAAATATTTTTTATAAATATACTCCACTTTATTTTATTTTTGTACATAATAATAATACATTTTATTTAATAGAATTAGGGTTTTACCCTAAATATGAAAATACTCCAAAAAAATAATACTTTTTATTTTTTATTTTATTTTACATAAATAATTCTCTTTTTTTCATACATAAAAATTCTTTTTTTTTTTTGCATTCTTGCATATTTGTTTTATTTTATTTAATCTATGCAAATTGATCACCTTGTAAAATACTTCACTATTGATGTAATAGTTTTAGGTTTAAATTACTTGTCAAAATCCCCATTTGAACATTTGTACCCCCCTTCCCATATTTGGTTTTGTAATAGCTTAGTAAATTTATTTTCGCACTTTATTGCTTTCTAATGATAACATGTTAGAATTAGGGTTTGTATGCGAAAAAACGACAAGATAGTTATGACCTAATCTCAAGACAAACAAGCATGAAAATGAACACACAAATCACACTTGCACCCCCTAGGGTATTCCACTTATTGCCTTTCAAAATTGCGCCATATTGCATGTTAGGTCTCTTTGGGTAAAACAAACACAAATCAAATGATCATAGTCCCTCGATGACGCTTTCAAAATGTTGCCTACACAAATGATCAAGTCCCTTAAGAAAATTGCCTAAAGATACTTAGCACCATTGCAATTATGGCCTAAACGATGACCCGCGCCCGTCCCTTTCACATCCTAACATGAGATTGTCCACCAAATGCAATGGTGGAACAAACTTGTTAAAAGGGTTAAAACATAGCACTAATCTTTGAGAAATTTAGGAGTAGACAACCTCTTAGTTACTTGAATCAAAAACAAAACACTTGCCTATTTTCTAAAAAACCACACTTCACAAACACTTTCAAAACAAACTTTCAAAACAAATGAAAACCTTTTCAAAAGACATACACCTTTGTATACATCCCAACATGGATCATTACAAAGGTTGCCACCACATTGGCCTCTTTTCAAAACATTTTTCAAACCCACACACAAAGCACCATTTCAAACAATTGAAAACAAAAAGCAAGTGATCTAAGCAAGTAACTAAGAGCCCATGGATAACCATGGATAGAAAGGGTGCTAATACCTTCCCTTTCTATAATCTACTCCCCGAACCCAAGAAAACATCTCAAAGGTTTTTTGCTGTGCTTTTTAACCTTTCCTTAGGATAAAATAAAAAGTCGGTGGCGACTCTTGCTCAACCGAAACATTTGCGAAAACAAACGCAAAACCTCAAGTCAGTTCTCCCACCGTATCACAGTACCCAACTTTCTTCTTAACTAGAAAACGCCCATACAGTTTCTAACCATATATACTCTTCATCTACCCATTCAAAAAAGAACCTGTCCAGGACACCATTAGAGTTAAGACTAGCTCCAATTCACAGATTTTTCTTCTAACAGTGAGGCATGCCTTCTATTTTGTGGAAAAATAATCAAGCTGCAGATGTTCTGACTAGCACAGGGGGAAACTAAGCTCTTACTTTGACGCCAGCACTTCTGAGGCCTGTTTTGCTATCAATAATATCAAAACTTCTGAATATTATTGTGCTTTTAGCAGGGTCAAAACTTTTGACTTCCCCACTAACAAATTTTTGTTTTGCAGCACATGGGAGTCAGAACTTCTAACCTCCCCACTACCAGGTTTCTGTTTTGCAGCGCACCAAAGTCAGAAGTTCTAACTCATACATTTTCACTAACAGGTTGATATCCTGCAGAAGGCCTGGGTCAGAACTTCTGACTTCCTCTCAGCAGCGCGCTAGCCCCCTCTCTCTTTCTCTTTTTCTTCCCCTTGTTATTTTCTTTTTTTTTATTTATTTTTCTCGTTGAACCATCCCCGTGTACAAGTGTGTGTCCCTCACCCCCCTAAATATTGTAATAGCGTAGGATTTTACATTTCCGCATTTTTATTGCTTTCAAATATAAATGCTAGCAATTAGGATATGTATGGCAAGATAAAATCAATGAAATAGAAAATCCTAATTCAAGATAAAATCATGCATGCAATAAAACACACTTGCACACAAACACCCTTAAGGTATCTCCATTTGGTTGCCTAAATAAAATGGCCATTGTATGCACGCGAAGTATCTTGGCAAAACAAAACAAAAGATCATAGTCCCTCGATGACGCTATCAAAAGGTTGCCTAAAACAAAATGATCTTGGTCCCTTAAGCATGCTAAGATACTTGGCAACATCGCTATCATGGTCATACGATGACCCACGCCTGTCCTATTTAACATCCAAAGATAGGGTTGTTTACCAAATCAATGGTAAATCAACAATGTCAAAGGAATAAAATGTATGGGAAAGACATTTGAGTAGGGTAGATAGCTCTTAGTTACTTGCTCTCTTTCAAACAATCCTTGCTATTTTCAAACAAATACACACATTTTCAAAACATTTCCAAACAACTTTCAAGAACATTGAAACACTTTTCAAAAGACAAACATCTTTGTATACATTCTTACGAACGGGAATCATTACAAAGATTGCCTAAACAAAGGCCTCTTTTCAAAATAATTTTAAAACCATACAAAGCACCATTTCAAACAATTGAAAAAGCAAAGCAAGTGATCTAAACAAAGTAACTAAGAGTCCATGGAAAACCATGGATGAAAAGGGTACTAATACCTTCCCTTTTCATAATCTACCCCCCGAACTCAAGAAAACATCTCAAAGGTCTTTCCTGTGCTTTTTTACCTTTCCTTTTGGATAAAATAAAATTCGGTGGCGACTCTTGCTAAACCGCGACATTTGCGAACACAAACGCCAAAACCTTAAGTCAGTTCTCCCACCGTATCACAGAACTGGCGACTCTGGTGGGGATTTTATAAAAGTGGGGTTACCTTAGGGTTTAGATCACCTTTAATTGCTTATCTTGTTTGACTTGATTGCTTTACACTTTGGTTCTATTGTTTGGGTTTGAATCCTCTACCCGTATTTGGGAAACATTCATAGGTAAATAGCAATACATTGTGGAAACTGTGCGGGGTATACCGACACGGTCTAAGCAATAGCTATGTTAGTGTGACATTTTTGTGGGTACCGGTAGCCTTTGAGTCAATCAAAGAGAATACGGGGCCACTGAGTGATGTCATGAAGCACTAACAAACTTCTAGAACCTTTACTTGACCAACTTGGCCTTTTAGGATGTAGTGAGATGACCGGCTTTGGTGCAGTTCGAAGTTGGTAGATACTCGATACTACACTCATTGAGGGTTGGTTCCTTGGAATATTTCGGTCGCCAGTAAAGAGGCTGAATTGAAATAATGAACAAGGAAACAATCCGGTGATATTGAGCTCCTTAGAACCCGGTTACTATTTCTAGGACAGGTTGAGCCAACTAAACTTCAAGAGGGTACTTACCTATGAAACCCCATGCAAGCCTAAAACTAGGAACTTGTGTGATTTGCTTGTACATATATACTTGTGCATAACATCATGGACATCATGTGCATCATGTGCATCAACTAATCATTTCAAGGATTTTGGAGATTCATCTTTGTTCCTGTTTTGTAGGTTATGGATTCACTTCGCAGGAAAACTATCCAAGTCAACCTTGTAAGAATTCCTCCGCAACTCAAGGAGATAGCTTCAAGGATTCCTGAGAATTCTCCATTCACTGAAAGACATGGTCGTCTTCTCAACTTAGTCACTTCCAACACAGAGGAAGACATGATGAAAGTTCTTTTCCAGTTCTTTGACCCTTTGCATCACTGCTTCCCATTTCCTGACTACCAGCTTGTGCCCACTTTGGAGGAATTTTCTCAACTCTTGAGGATTCCTATTCTCAATTAACTACCCTTCAACAGTACAGAAAGAGATCCAAATCCAGAAGAGATTGCTCAAGCCTTACACTTCCACTCCTCTGATGTCACAACACATTGGGAAACTAAAAGTGGTGTCAAAGGCTTCTTGGCAAAGTCCTTGTTTGAGAAGGCCCAAAGCTGTTGGAATTCCTTGGACTTACAAGCTTTTTAGCATATTGTAGCTCTTCTCATCTATGGGATGGTCTTGTTCCTAAATCCTGACCAACTAATAGATGTGAGCGCTGTCAAAATCTTCATAACTCGCAACCCGGTGCCTACATTACTTGGGGATATCCTACACTCTTTTCACACTCAAACAATGAGGAAAAGAGGTGTTCTCATGTGTTGCACTCCTCTTCTGGAAAGATGGTTTATTTCTCATCTTCCCCAATTAGTCTTGAAAAATGAACAAGGTTTGAGGTGGTCACAACGATTGATGACTCTTACACATTTAGACATTCATTGGTGTTCTCGATCCAAAGAGAATGTTATCATCGTCGACCGTTGTGGGGAATTCCCTAATGTCCCTCTACTTGGCATTAGGGGAGGCATCACCTACAACCCCTGCTTAGCTCTAAGACAGTTTGGTTATGCCCGAAGGGATGGCCCACATGATATGATGATTCAAGGTTTGGTCTTCGACTTCGATAACGACGACCAAGGACTCCGACAAAGGTTCATCCGAGCTTGGAGGATGCCAAACAAGGTAGACAGTAAAACCTTGGGACACAAGAATTCCATCCCTCTTGAGCCTTACCTCAAGTGGGTACGAACCCGCGCCCAAAGTCTTATGATGCCTTATCCCTCCATTCTCCCAGTGATTATAGAGCCTGTTAAGGAAGGAGAGGTTCCATACACCCTCCTACATCCTGACATGCCAACATCACTCGAAGATCTACAAAGGAGTTGGATACAGCTCAAGGGAGAACGCGATACTTTTGAAGCCCAATTCTACGCAAGCGAGAAGAAGGTTTTAGAACTCACTCGGTTACTTCACGAAGAGAAGACTCTCAACACTTACATTGCACCAAAGAGGATGCGCAATGTCTTTTTATCTTAGAATTTTGTATTATTTTGCCTTAAGGGCATTGATGTATTCAAATTCTATTTTACTAATATAACGTGTGTTTCTTTTTGTTTAAAACAAATTTGAATCTTCAAATCCTTGAAAACATTGCATGAATACATATCATTCATCATAAAACATAAACAGGTCTTTGCAACAAGTCCCCTTATCTTCCTACTGTTTATTTCAGTAGAGATGGCTCTAGAACAGACTATCAAGGACATCCAGGTTCAAAACGCTCAACTTCGAGAGATGTTCTTGAACCTATCCAAGGGGCAAGAAGAGGTGAAGGCTCTCATCACAAGAGGCATAATCATGGGGAGTCTGGAGGTCACCAAGGATGATCAGTTGGAAAGACTACAAATTGAAATGGCAACAATGAAAGTCCAGATGATGGGACAACTGGTGGACCAGATGGCTCTTATTCAAAACCTGGCTCAGGGACAAGAAGAGTTAAGGGTCCTCATCTACAAGCTTCGTCAAGACGGATGTAACCAAATGGGGCAAACATCTAGAATTGGGGATCAGGTCATCATTCGGCCCCCCATAAGACAAGAAGCCGATTTAAGGGAGAGAGGACCTTCCCAATTTTCTTCCAAGTCACAGCAACCACCTCGTCAACAAGGACAGGGTAACCAAAATAAGCAGGTCCCAGCCGGTAGGCAGTTCACCAAACTCAACATACCTATATCACAGGTCTTACAACACCTGCTGAACTTGAATTTGGTCACATTAAAGGATCCTCCTCGGAATCCCAATACCTCTTCTCCTAGCTATCATCCCAATGCATTATGTGCATACCACTCCAATAATCCCGGGCATGATACGAATGACTGTTGGGCTTTGAAAAATAAGATCCAAGACTTCATTGACAGAAGAGTGCTGGAGTTCACGCAAGATGGCCAGACTGAATTTTTCTGTCGTCCTTCGGGAGCTCACCACCTAAAGTGACAAGTTCAGACAAAGAAGCTTCTTTTCATTTGAATTTTCGAGTTGTAATTTCTCTGTTGTTACTCAAACAATTATCTGTTAATGTCAAACTTTGTTTCATTAATGCATTGCATATATTTGTCATGAATTATTTCATTTTCATTACATTTAAACTATGTTTTTTTACCCACTTTATGACATTAAACTCTTGATAAAAGTTATAAGCCTTTAAAGGGAGGATGACGAAAACAATGCCATAATCTCATAAAGTATGCTTTTGGACAGACCTTGCTGACGATGTACAGGCGTTTCTTTCAAATCCTAAACACTGGAGTTATAAGGAAGATAATCCCTAGTCAACCCCTTCGAGCCAAAGAAGTAGAAGTTTTCGGTTTTAACACAAATTGAAACCTTTAATCAAAACCTGGGGCAGGATAGTCTCTCAGTTAATTCAAACGCACGTTAAAGCCGCAAACTCTCATCTTAATACAACGAATGACATCAAAAATATTCCTCTGGAATCAAAAGACGGTGATGGTTCTCTATCACATAGCCAGTCATTATCTCTCAAAAAACAAAAAGCCCACTAAGTCAAAACCTATGAAGGAGACTTAAGAAAGACTGGGGCATCCCGCTGACCGTAATCTCAAAACAAGAATAGTCAGGCAAAATTAGGGATAACAAATCAACAAAGAGGTCACTACAAATCCTCGACAACATGAAAAATGTTGCAAAAATGATTGTCTTCCGACAAACTTAACTTGTCTGAACTATCACCAAAACATCATTCCAGACTCAATTGGAGTTCAAACGCACATTTAACCGAGTTTAGGACTGAAGAACATCACGAAGAGTGGGTGGGTACAAATATACTTTGAGCCTTTATTCTTTGTTTCTTAAACCGTGAACCAAGCCACGTTACAACCCTTCAAAAGTCCTAATTGAAGCATGAGTTAGTTCGAAAGCATACTGTTACAAAAGGTATCCTGACTCCTATAAGGCTTTGCTCTGAATCCTGAGATTTAATTTTCTTACAAAATTTCTTTACTTTCGGAAACGCATTTTTCAAAATTTCAAGACAAGCATAAACTTTGCATTATTTAAATATCATTGTTTGCATATGGATATTTGTTTGAACAGTGAAGAAATTCACACAACGAATATCCAGTGAACGAAAGCTCTCTCAATGAACAAAATCGATTCAAGAAGGATGACGCTCCTCCTATCAACAGGGGGACATGACATGTCACTATCCAGCACACATGGGGAAATCCAGTCAAGATTCCAAGAAATCTCTCAAGAATTGCAGAGTAACCAGGGGCAAGTCTCCATCTCTGTCACTTGGGGCGTTGAACGTCAATCCCGATAAAGGGTTACATACAATCAAATATTTCCAGGCAGTGCCACAAGCATTTGCTACTAGGGACAATGAAGAATTTCCCCAAAATCCTTCTCACAAGATGATTCCCCAGCCAGAGTTTAATCTCTGAAAACCTTTCCCCAACGGAGACAACTTCAAGAATCCTCGAGGACTTCCCCAACGAGTTCACCACCTCTCTAGTAGACCGACAACAAATTTTATTTCCCCAACAAACTACAAGTTCCCCAGTTTGAGTTTTCTTCTCCGACTACTGCAAATCAAAGGACCACAACTCCTCTTCCCGAGTAGACTACTCTACAATCCCCGACAAGTTACTGTGAAACCTGGACCCGACCAGATATTAGTTCAACTTCGACTCCCCAGTAGAGCACCGGACAATCGAGACTCCTAAACTATTTTCCAAGCAGGAATAAACATTCTCCCCATAGAGTTTTCAATATTCCCCAACGGAGTTTCTCCTCAAACAAAATAGGAATCCCCGGTGGAAACATTCTAAGCAAAGTTTGAAGACACACATAATCTTCAACAATAGTCCAGGATTTAACAAACTCCCCTACTTTTGTCAAGGATTTATTTTCCCAAACAAAAATACATTCATAAACATTTCATATTTCATACCTCCTATTTACATACATGATAAGGGCATACGACACAATCTCATTTATTTTGAGAATATCATGACATCATGCATTTCATACATCATGATATTACATATGACTAACTCTTTACCTTTTCAGGGAAAGACCAATCAATAAACATCGTTGACTACTTATATGACCTGGTAGTCCTCTTAAAAACTACGTCTATTGAAGGGCTATTTCAGCAGATTCCTCAGAAAGATGCCCTCACAAGACCTTCTCTGGTTCAGTCAGATCGACACTAAGATCTCCCTGATTCTTATTCCAGTTGAAGATATTCCAAGACTTTTGTTTGGTTCAGTTAAATCGATTCTAAGATTTTTTCTGATTCTTATCCAGTCAAAGTTAATCCAATACCTTCTCTGGTTCAGTCAGATCGACACTAAGATCTCCCTGATTCTTATTCCAGTTGAAGATATTCCAAAACTTTTGTCTTGTTCAGTTAAATCGATTCTAAGATTTTTCTGATTCTTATCCAGTCAAAGTTAATCCAAGACCTTCCCTGGTTCAGTCAGATCGACACTAAGATCTCCCTGATTCTTATTCCAGTTGAAGATATTCCAAAACTTTTGTCTGGTTCAATTAAATCGATTCTAAGATTTTTCTGATTCTTATCCAGTCAAAGTTAATCCAAGACCTTCTCTGGTTCAGTCAGATCGACACTAAGATCTCCCTGATTCTTATTCCAGTTGAAGATATTCCAAAACTTTCGTCTGGTTCAGTTAAATCGATTCTAAGATTTTTCTGATTCTTATCCAGTCAAAGTTAATCCAAGACCTTCTCTGGTTCAGTCAGATCGACGCTAAGATCTCCCTGATTCTTATTCCAGTTGAAGATATTTCTAAAACTTTTGTCCGGTTCAGTTAAATTGATTCTAAGATTTTTCTGATTCTTATCCAGTCAAAGTTAATCCAAGATCTTCTTTGGTTCAGTCAGATCGATGTTAAGATCTCCCTGATTCTTATTCCAGTTGAAGATATTCCAAACTTTTGTCTGGTTCAGATAAATCTCTCAACAGTTTATTCTGATTCATTTTCTGTTAAAATCAAGGTCAGACTTTCTGTCAACAATCACCTTTGGATGGCATCTATAAGCCCATCTCCAACAAGACTCTGTCACCTCTCCAAATGGCATATTTAAGCCCATCCCCTCAATTACGCTTTGACGAGTGCAAATTTATTGGCACTTTAGTGTCCAATCATCTTTTACCTTCGAGTCACGAACGACAAAGCTCGCAAATATAACTCTTCAGGTTTAAGAAGATTGGACAGGGGCAGCTGTTGTACCCCAAAATTTGCCCTCTCATTCTTCAAGAAATCATCCTGGATTCTCAAAGTTTCCCTTAAACAAATCCAAGCCCTAAATTATCATTCCTTTCCAAGTAAACCATTTACAAGAGCAAAGTGGTCATTTGCAAGCTCGAAAGTCAATTTTTTACCTTGAAAAAAGTTAAATTCTAAGCACTTAGAATTTTTCTGAAGTATTAAGAAAAATGGAACTTCAGAACTTCTGAACCAACCTCCAGGCAGAAACGGTCAGAAGTTGCAAACTTGGCTCAGCACATAACATTCAGTCAGAAGTTGGCTCTTCAGCAGCTACACCAACTCAGTAAGGGGTTGTAAACATGGTTCACCACGTAATCTTTAAACAGAACATGGCTCTTTCAGCAATTAAGCAAGTTCAGCCAGAGTTTGCTAAAGAAATGCAAAGAAGGCAACAAAGCCTGAAACTCCTTCAGAACATACTGGGATCAGAAGGTAATGGGATCAGCAGATTGGGTATAATACTGAAGCAGAATCTCTAAGTCCAGAGTTTTTAGAGGCAGATCAAAAGAACATGCTGGAAAATCTAGAAAACCCTCAGAATTTGCTGGGGCAGCAAGAGGCCAAGGTCAGAGCTTAGTTTGCGTTGTTTTTTGGTAAAGCAGAATTGCTGGCTCAGGTTATAGGTAATGATGCAAAATCTCCTATTACAAGATTTCTAATTTTTGACAAATCTTATCACCATTTAATGCTCATTAATGCTCAGAACCACTTTTGAGCATTTATCCAAGGGGTCTCTCCACGTGTGGCATAGTAACACCCTCGTGCAGGTTTAGGCATGGATCTATGTGCCACTTGTCGCATATGGGTATCACTTTCCCTTAATCTCCACTTACTGTTCCAGCCTAGGCTGAAAAGTTGTCCACCATCACAATTTTCCATAAACTTCCTTTAAGAACAAGCCAGCACCTACTGCATGGTATTGGCACTATTTAACGTTTAAAAAATTCACAAAGCCTTGCCTATAAATAGAGCACCATTGTCCACTGAAAAACCGGGTCCAAAATCCAGAAAAATTGCTAGAAGAGGAACAGAAAACTCTAGCAAGAAAACATTGTGAAACTCTGCCAAAATTTCTAGTGCTTCAAAACTTTGAACCTCCTGCCTCCAAACTTCATTTGTACCTAACTTTCTTCTTAACTAGAAAACACCCATACAGTTTCTGACCATATATATATACTCTTCATCCACCCATTCAAAAAAGAACCTGTCCAGGACACCATTAGAGTTAAGACTAGCTCCAATTCACAGATTTTTCTTCTAACAGTGAGGCATGCCTTCTGTTTTGTGGGAAAAAAATCAAGTTGCAGATGTTCTGACTAGCACAGGCAGAAACCAAGCTCTGACTATGACACCAGCACTTCTGAGGCATGTTTTGCTATCAATAATATCAGAACTTCTGAAAATTATTGTGCTTCCAGCAGGGTCAGAACTTCTGACTTCCCCACTAACATATTTTTATTTTGCAGCGCATGGGAGTCAGAACTTCTGACCTCCCCACTAACAGGTTTCTATTTTGCAGCGCACCAGAGTCAGAAGTTCTAACTCATACATTTTCACTAACGGCTTGATATCCTGCAGCAGGCCTGGGTCAGAACTTCTGACTTCCTCTCAGCAGCGCGCTAGCCCCCTCTCTCTTTCTCTTTTTCTTCACCTTGTTATTTTCTTTTTTTTATTTATTTTTCTCGTTGAACCATCCCCATGTACAAGTGTGTATCCCCCACCCCCCTAAATATTGTAATAGCGTAGGATTTTACATTTCCGCATTTTTATTGCTTTCAAATATAAATGCTAGCAATTAGGATATGTATGGCAAGATAAAATCAATGAAATAGAAAATCCTAATTCAAGATAAAATCATGCATGCAATAAAACACACTTGCATTCAAACACCCTTAAGGTATCTCCACTTGGTTGCCTAAATAAAATGGCCATGGTATGCACGTGAAGTATCTTGGCAAAACAAAACAAAAGATCATAGTCCCTCGATGACGCTATCAAAAGGTTGCCTAAAACAAAATGATCTTGGTCCCTTAAGCAAGCTAAGATACTTAGCAACATCGCTATCATGGTCATACAATGACCCACGCCCGTCCTGTTTAACATCCAAAGATAGGGTTGTTTACCAAATCAATGGTAAATCAACAATGTCAAAGGAATAAAAGGTATGGGAAAGAAATTTGAGTAGGGTAGATAGCTCCTAGTTACTTGCTCTCTTTCAAACAATCCTTGCTATTTTCAAACAAAAACACACATTTTCAAAACATTTCCAAACAACTTTCAAGAACATTGAAACACTTTTCAAAAGACAAACATCTTTGTATACATTCTTACGAACGGGAATCATTACAAAGATTGCCTAAACAAAGGCCTCTTTTCAAAATACTTTCAAAACCACACAAAGCACCATTTCAAACAATTGAAAAAGCAAATAAAGTGATCTAAACAAAGTAACTAAGAGCCCATGGAAAATCATGGAGGAAAAGGGTGCTAATACCTTCCCTTTTCATAATCTACCCCCCGAACTCAAGAAAACATCTCAAAGGTCTTTCCTGTGCTTTTTTACCTTTCATTTTGGATAAAATAAAAGTCGGTGGCAACTCTTGCTAAACCGCGACATTTGCAAACACAAATGCCAAAACCTCAAGTCAGTTCTCCCACTGTATCACACCTAGACCCCATGCAAGCCTGAAACTTAAGGGCTCTTGTGTGACTTGTGTGCCTTTACCATGTTTGTTATCTGCTATACCTGTTGTGTGTTTTATCATGACATCATGCATCATGACATAGCATGCATACTTCATTGTACTAACCATTTCAAAGACCGAGGGGATTTATCTTTGTTCTGTTTTGCAGATTATGGCTTCAGTACGCAGAAATACCATTCGAGTCAACTTCGTGCGAATACCTGCTCAGCTCATAGAGTTATTCTCAAAAGTTCCTGATACTTCTTCATTTGTTAGAAGACATGGTCATCTCCTTAGCCTGGTCACTTCAAAGTTGGATGAGCAAATGATGAGCGTACTCTTCCAGTTCTTCGATCCGGCGCATCATTGTTTTACCTTCCCGGATTATCAGCTAGTCCCTACTTTGGAAGAGTTTTCTGATTTACTGGGCATATCTATCCTCGAGCAGTCACCCTTCTCAGGTTTGGAGGAGGTTCCTAGACCTGAGGACATTGCTTTAGCCTTACATCTTAAAAGGGATGATGTAGTATCCAACTGGGAGACACGGAGCGGGGTTAAAGGTTTCTTGGCTAAATTTCCGATGGATCAAGCTCAACAGTTCTGGGATAACTTGGATTTTCAAGCATTTGAAGACATCTTGGCTCTCCTCATTTACGGCTTGGTTCTTTTCCCGAATCCAGATTCCTTCATAGATGTGAATGCGGTCAAGATCTTCTTGTCTCGTAATCCAATGCCTACTCTTCTGGGTGATATCCTACATGCTCTTTATACTCGTATTGTGCGAAGAAGGGGGACTCTCATGTGTTGCACGCCGCTGCTGGCGAGGTGGTTTATTTCGCACCTCCCCAAGCTGTATTGAAGAATGAAGAAGGGTTAGGTTGGGCTTACAGGATAATGTCCCTTGCCCATACGGACATTCTTTGGAGTTCTAAGGATATGGAAAGAGTAGCTATCATTGATCGATGTGGGGAATACCCTAATGTCCCGTTGCTTGGAATTAGAGGGGGAATAACCTACAGTCCTTGCTTGGCTTTACGACAGTTTGGTCGCGCTCAGAGAGACGGTCCTCATGAGCTGCTTCTTATAGATATTGTCTTTGACTACAAGGGATACGTGGATGAGCATCGCCGAAGGTTTATACGAGCCTGGGGCAGGGTGAACAGGTCTGACCCTCACGAGCTAGGACCGAAGACTTCTCTCCCAATGCAACCTTCTCTCCAGTGGGTTCGAACCCGTGCTCAAAAGCTGGGGATGCCTTATGAAGCTGTTTTGCCAGTGGTTGTGGAGCATACTAATGAAGAAGATGTTCCTTATACAGTCCTATATCACTATATGCCTACTGATGTTGGGGCATTGAAGAGATCTTGGATCCAGTTGAAGGAAGAAAGTGATACCTATCGGGATAAGTATCATGAGCAGGAAAGGAAGACCTTGAAGCTCACGAGGCAGCTTGAGAATGAAAGGACAATCAATGATTATGTCAGCACGAAGGGAAAATGACCATGGGATTTCTGATGTCTTTTATTGTTTCTAGTTAGATTTGCTTTTCAGTTTATTTCTTTTGTAAACGCCTTGAAGGCATTGTTAAACATTGTTACAAGTTTAATTTAATAAAGTGTGTTTTATTTTGGTTTACAAATTTGAATCTCCCAAAGTCTTTGAAATCATTCCATATGCATTCCATTACCATGCACCTTATTACAGGTACCATTATAGGTTTCTTATCTTCTTCGCTGTTTATTTCAGCACAGAATGTCTTCTGAAATGCCTACCGATCAAGCCATTAAAGCTCTTCAGGCTCAAAATGCTCAATTCTAAGAGATGTTCTTGAACTTGGCCAAAAGTCAACAGGATTTGAAGGCTCTCATCTTGAAGGACAAGAAGAAGAAGAAGAAGAAGAAGAAGAAGAAGAAGGTGGTTCTACTGAATATGGGTCACAGATTTGGGAATAGGTTGCGACAGGAAGCTGATCTGTCTCATTCATCTGGAGGAGGAGAGAATCAAGAGGAAAGAAAGGGTCCTAGCCCTATGGTCTCTGATAATGACACTGATTTTGATGATGAACAGTACCCTCCTGCTGAGGATAGGTACAAACAACTTGAAGACCGTCTGAGTGCTATGGAGATTCAGAAGGTTCCCGGTTTGGACTTCAAAGATTTGGGACTGGCATCGGGAGTGGTGATCCCTCACAAGTTTAAAGCTTCGGTCTTTGCTAAGTACGATGGAGTGTCCTGTCCAAAACTCCATCTTCGCTCATACGTCAGGAAAATTCAACCCTACACAGCTGATAGGAATCTGTGGGTCCATTTCTTTCAAGATAGTCCATCATGGAATCAGCTTGAATGGTTTTATCAATTGGAAGGAGCTAATGTCCACAACTGGGAGGACTTTGCTGCTGCTTTCTACAAGCAGTACCAGTATAATGCCGACCTTGCTCCCACTCGTACTCAACTTCAGAGTATGTCCATGGGTGCAAGCGAAGGTTTTAAGGACTATGCTCAGAAGTGGAGAGATCTGGCTGGAAGAGTCCAACCCCCTCTGTCTGATAGGGAGTTGGTGGATATGTTTCTTGGAACTTTGTCCGGTCCGTTTTTCAATCATCTGATCGGTAGTTCATCATCTGGGTTTACTGAATTGATTATGACTGGGGAGAGAGTAGAGGCTGGTATCAGAAGTGGTAAGATACAGAAAGGTGCTTCATCAAGTACAGAAAAGAAGCCTTTTAGGAAAGAAGCTAGTGTAGTTTACAGTTCGAGGAGCCAGAATCAACCTGAACACTGTCAAGCAGTGAATGCAGTGGTAATATCAAGACCTACAGTTGCCCCACAATGCAACAATCAGCAAAGAATGGAGAGGCCGCAGAGACAGTACACTCGGCTTAATATGACCTTGTCACAAATTCTACCACAATTGTTGAAGACTAACCTGGTAACTCTGAGGGAAGCCCCGAAGAATCCCAGCACCACATCTCCGCTATATAATCCAAACGCCCGTTGTGCCTATCACTCTGATAGTCCAGGTCATGATACGAACAACTGTTGGGCTCTGGAGAATAAGGTTCAAGATTTTATTTAAGCTAAAGAGATTAATTTTGACGCTCCAGAGAAACCCAACATCATAACTGCTCCTATGCCAAAACATGACTCGGGAGTCAATGCAATTGGAGATGATGAAGTAGAGTCAGATATCGACAGCTGGATTTACCCGACTACCAACGGTGGCTTGAAAAATTGGACGGCGAAGGACTTCGTGCCCATTTCTTTTATTACACGGTAATTGACTTTTGTTTTGAGATTTGTAACAGATAGTTTGAAACTTTACAGCCTGGTGCCTTGCCCGAGGCACCTTGGCTTTGTTTGTGAGGGCTTATTATTTGTCATTTTCATATATCATCAATAAAGCATTGGAAGTTTTCTTGAATTACAAATGTTGCGCTCCCTGTTTTTCTTTTCTATCTTGCACTTTATCAAAACAACTATTTGTCTTACACACACTCACATATCATGATCTACATCCACTTTGGGTCCCATTGATAACGACTCTGCTACTGCCAGTTATGACTTCGAAAATCTGATCAATCAAGCCGAGGACGAAGGTGAGGATGATTGTGAAGTGCCTGAGGAACTTGCTAGACTGTTACTACAGGAAGAGAGGGCCATACAGCCTCCAAGAGCCACCTATTCTGATGCCTCCAATTGAAGGGAGACCTTTGATCTTATACTTGACAGTACTGGATAATTTAATGGGGTACGTGTTGGGGCAGCATGACGAGTCTGGTCGAAAAGAGCATGCTATTTACTACCTTAGCAAAAAGTTTACCGACTGCGAGACTCGATACTCGTTGCTTGAGAAAACTTGTTACGCTTTGGCATGGGCTGCTCATCGGCTGAGACAGTATAAGCTGACTCACACTACCCTATTGATATCAAAGATGGACCCAATCAATTATATCTTTGAGAAGCCTGCCTTGTACATAAGAATAGCAAGATGGAAGATGATTTTAACTGAGTACGACATCTAATACACAACCCAAAAGGCAATCAAGGGGAGTGTGTTGGCAGATCATTTGGCACATCAGGCCGTGAATGATTACCAGTCTATGAATTTCGAATTTCCGGATGAGAATATCATGTTGGTGACTGACTGTGAGATACCTGGACCGGATGAAGGACCTGAGGAAGGATCCCGATGGTCTATGTACTTTGATGGAGCTTCAAACGCTTTGGGTAATGGCATTGGCGCTGTGATCATATCTCCTGAAGGCTGTCATACTCCATTCACCGCCCGATTATGTTTTAACAGCACCAACAACATGGCGGAGTATGAAGCATGCATCATGGGTCTTCGAGCAGCTATTGACCTGAGGATTAAGTTCTTGAGTGTATTCGGAGATACCGCTCTCGTAATCAGTCAGACCAAAGGCGAGTGGGATACGAAACACCCAAATCTTATTCCCAACAAAGAGTATGTATTGACATTGCTTCCGCACTTCGAGGAGATAACCTTTGAACACTTCCCAAGAGAGGAGAATCAGTTAGCGGACGCGCTAGCTACCATGTCTTCTATGTTCAAGGTCAGGTGGGACAATGAGGCTCCCCGGATTACCATTGAGAGGTTGGACGAACCCGCACATTGCTGCAACATTGAGACTGAAGAGGTGACAGATAAACCCTGGTTTCACGAGGTAAAAAGATATCTTAAGGCTCAAGAGTACCCCGAGGGTGCATATGTTAATGATAAGAAGTTCTTGAGAAGGTTCACGACGAAGTTCTTCATCAGTAATGGTATTCTTTAGAAGCGTAACCATGATTCGACCTTACTACGATGTGTGTATAAAAACGAGGTAGAAAGGATCATGGAAGAGTTACATGAAGGTACTTTCGGAACTCATTCCAGTGGACATACCATGGCGAAGAAAATCCTATGGGCAGGATATTATTGGTCTACTATGGAAGCCGATTGTTATCCGCATTCTCGGACCTGTCATAAGTGCCAAGTCTATGATGATAAGGTGCATGTACCTTCGGTTCCTATGAACATCTTGACGGCTCCTTGGCCCTTTATAATGTGGGGCATCGATATGATCGGCGAGATCAGACCTACTACGTCCAACGGGCATCGTTTCATTCTGGTAGCAATTGACTATTTCACGAAGTGGGTTGAAGAAGCTTCCTTTGCTACAGTAACCAAGAACGTCGTGGCGCGGTTTATCCGACACAATTTGATCTATCGATATGGTGTACCAGAGAGGATCATTACGGACAATGGTACAAATCTCAACAATACGATGATCACCGAGCTCTGCAAACAGTTTAAGATACAGCATCACAACACTTCTCCTTACCGGCCGAAGATGAATGGGGCTGTTGAAGCGGCTAACAAGAACATCAAGAAGATTTTGCAGAAGATGACGGTGACATACAAAGACTGGCATGATATGTTACCATTCTCTCTTCATGGGTATCGTACCTCAACGCGGACGTCAACAGGGGCAACACCCTATTCCTAGGTATATGGCTTAGAGGCAGTCTTGCCCATTGAAGTTCAGATACCCTCTCTTCGGATTATGAAGGATGCAGGTTTGAGCGAGGACGATTAGATTCAGACCCGGCTTGATCAGCTGAACTTAATTGATGAAAAGAGATTTACTGCTATTTGTCATGGTCAGACGTATCAAAAGCGAATGATCAAGGCATTTAACAAGAAAGTTAGACGACAAGAGTATCAAGTCGGGGATCAAGTGATCAAACGCATCATACTGCCGCAAGGTGATCCCAGGGGAAAATGGACCCCTACTTATGAAGGGTCATTTGTGGTTAAGAACATTTTCTCGGGAGGAGCTATGATTCTAACCACCATGGATGGTGACAACCTTCCTCACCCCGTCAATGCAGACATAGTGAAAAAATACTACGAATAATCAAAGACCCGCTAGGTTGACTGGCCTAGGCAAAAATAAGGGCTTCCTGGCGAACCAAAAGGGTTCGGGAAAAAGTAAGGGATGAAAATGAAAAAATCCGTACACCCGGCAAGTTGAAAACCTGAAAAGGAGACTTGGGCAAAAAAGGTTATCCCGGTGGACTGAAAACCCGAAAGGGCGGTCCAGGAAAAATAAGGGATTAAAGTGTAACACTATGTCTCATTGGATCACCTTGCAACCAGACTTCGGTATCGACTATCAAGCTCGGACGGCATCGATCAATCTGATCTACCTTCAACCAAGTAGCAAAGTGATGAGACGCTCGAAGATATAAAGGCAATAGCAGAGTTAGAACCCAGTGGGATTATTCACATAGTTGTTTTTCTTTGTTTTTCACAAATTGTATAAATTCTATCATTCGGCGGCGTTCTCTTACTAGGACGTCAGCCTCTTGTACAAAACGCCTATATACAGGCCAACTTCAAAATCAATACAATTCATTTTCACAAAGAAAATTTCAAGTTGTTTTTCTTTTTCTGTTTTGTTTTGCAAGAACATCCAATGGTTCATTTTTGATATATGCATTTGACAATAATTGCTACTCATAAATATTTACATACAAAACAAAAGATGATTACTCGTAATGACAGGAACAGGGGCAAGCAGAAATGTCCAAACCTTACAGTTACTCTATTCACCAGGTACAGGGATAGACCTAGCTGGAGAATATGACAAAAAGTACATATACTCCCCGCAGAGTAAAAAAACACCCAAAAGACAGGGGTGTTAGCTCTCCCCAGCTGAGGTTCGCAATCGCGAGTGAGTCGGTAAGATTCTCCCCAAGCAGAGTTCATCTTTCACTAACAATAGAAGACCATCCTCAGTAGAGTTTATTTCTTCCACAAAACAGAAAATTTCATCCCCGACAGAGTTCATCACCGCCAGCAACAGTAATTCATCCACAGCCGAGGTTATTTCTCCAAGTCAGCAGATCTCCTGACAGAGCATCTCTTCCCCACAGAGTCATTCTCTCACCAATGTATTCTCCAACAGGAGTATTCTCCCAATCATCTTCGGTCGTTATCCCCAGCGAGCGAAACTCTTTATATTCTCCAGCAGTAGTATGGGATTTATTTTCCCCAACTAGGGAACATCACAAAAACATCACATTTCCTTACATCATGACACATGCATACGCATCATACATCACAATCTCATTTATTTTGAGAACATTATTGCTTGATACATATCATGCATTACATACGACTAATTCTTTACGTTTCAGGAAAAGATACAATCAAATTCTCACAAAATTCAAGCTATGAAGCCCGGGTATGACCGGATAGTATCTTGATTACTCCATCATATTGTGAAGCCCGGAGAACGACCGAATAATAGTATCAGAATATCGCAAAGCTTGGATTACGACCAAATAGTGGTATCTTTTAAAAGCAAGCTATGAAGCCCGGATTCCACCGAATAATAGTTTAATCCCCAGCAAGCCGTGAAGCCCGAATTACGACCGGATAACAGCTCAACAAGTTACTGTGAAGCCTGGATTACGACCAAATAGCAGTGCGAGACACCATGAAGCATGGATTCGATCAGATAGTGGTATATCATAAACACAAGTCGTGAAGCCCGGATTCGACCGGATAACAGCTCAGCAAGTTATTGTGAAGCCTGGATTACGACCAGATAGAAATGCAAGTTTTTGTGAAGCCTGGATTACGACCAGATAGTAGCCAAGAATACTACGAGGCCTGGATTATGACCAGATAGTGGTATATCTTTAACACAAGTTATGAAGCCCGGGTTAGACCGGATAGTATCTTGATTTCTCTGAACACCATAAAGCCTAGATTCGACCAGATAATGGTATGAGACATCGTGAAGCCTGGATTACGACCAGATAGTGGTAAAGACACTGAATCCTAGGATTACGACCAGATAACAGTAAGGGACACTGCGAAGCTTGGATTTTGACCAAATAGCAGTTCACCCGGCCAATTACTATGAAGCCCGGAGTCGACCGGATATTAGTAGGCCTTAAGATCAAATGGAAGCCCGGATGCGACTGGATAACCACTTGATTTCTTCTGAAGCCTGGATTTCGACCAGAGAAGAAATGAGGTATTGTGAAGCCTGGATTCGACCAGATAGCAGTACAAGACACCATGAAGCCTGGATTCGACCAGATGATGGTATGAAACATCGTGAAGCCTAGATTACGACCAGATAGCGGTACAAGACATTGCAAAGCTTGGATTTCGACCAAATAGCAGTTTACCTGGACAATTACTAAGAAGCCCAGAGTCGACCGGATATTAGTGTGCCCTAAACTCAAGTTAAAGCCCGGATGCGACCAGATAACAACTGAATTCCTTCTGAAGCCTGGTGTGATCGGTGGATCTGGAACTGACTGTTTAATGCTGGTTCGCGAAATGTCGCGGTAAGCAAGAGTCGCCACCGTCTTTTATTTTCTCCAAATGGAAAGGACAAAAGCACAGAAAAATTCCTTAAAGAGATTGCTCTCGGTTCGGGAGGTAGGTTATAGAAAGGGAAGGTGTTAGCACCCTTTCTATCCATGGTTATCCATGGGCTCTTAGATACTTGCTCAATGTGTTTTCAAAAATGGTTTGTTTGCTTTTCAACTGTGGGTTTTAAAAAGTTTCTTTGAAAAATTTCAGTTCGACTCGTGCGTCAGAGTGTTTGAAAGATTTGCTTTGAAAGCTTTTGAAAATGTGTTGGTGTGAAAAGTATGTTTTGATTTGTTTTTGAAATTAGAGCAAGTATCTAGAGTCGTCTACCTACCCTAAGGAATTCGTCTGTGTAAATGTCCTTTAAAGTAGTGCCATCCCACCATTGAGAGGTAGGTAGCACCACCGTTGGAGGTGTTCGGGTCAATTCGAGTTTTAGGTCAATTCGAGTTTTAGGGACGTGGTGATCACCAGAGCAATGGGAAGACACCTTAGAAGCTACCCTCATGCCAGGTTCCCGGATCATGAGGACTTACTAAGACGTCCTCTACTCGACGACCACCTTTCGAAAGGCAACAATGAGGCGTACCCTAGGGGTGGTGTGTGCGAACTGTGTGTCATGTTTCAGTTATTTGTCTTGTCATATTTGTTGTGTTCTACGCTTGATTTTAATTAAGTCATTCATTCTTTCATGCATATTTAACAGTTAATAGGTTTGCGAAAAATAAATCTACGACTATTACAAATGGCGCGGGTCCACATCGCCAAAATAAACCGGACCCGATTTAGCGGAAAATAAATAAAGCAATAAAATAAAAGTGCAAGAAATTTAAATTACAATGCTTTGGGAGAGATACAAAATTATAATAAATGACATAAAGTACATGCGCGAAATAAAATAATTAAGCGACGGGCGTTGGACCCTTTTGCAAAAAATAATTAAATTAATGAGAATTAAAATTAAAATTTAAATGTTTTGGTATTTTTGTATTTTTTAAGATTTAATAAGAAAAAGAATTTTTTTGAAATTAAATTAGAAGGAAACCCTAGGTCTAATGTTTTTTAAGTTTATTATGAAAGTGTCGAATTTTTGCTAATTTAAACCCTAATTTATTTATGCACAATTTTTAATTTATGAAAATAGATAAATAAATATATTATGGTAAAAGAGAAAAATTAAAAAGAATAAAGGATGTCAATTAACCCTAATTCTATTTTTTTGTGTTTTTATTATGAAAAAAGCATTAAACTTGTAACCTACTTAAAACTACATTTATTTACATGCAATTTATCTATAAAATAATTAAAAATAAAAATATTTATTACAATTTGGTCTTTTCTGATTTTTGAATGTTTTATTGTATTTTTGTGGGAATAAAATAATTATGTTAAAACAAATGAAATAAATAGAATAGCAAAAATAAAATAAGAAGAAAAATAGAAACAATGCAAACCAGGGGGGGGTAGCCCCAATTTGGGAGGTATGAATTTGAGAAGCCTGGCCCAATTAAGCTTGCAATTTGTTTGACTTTCTGGCTTGGGTATCAGCGCATTGACCTGAGCATATGTGTTCTTCAGAATCTTGGCCTTGGATTGACCTTGGTGTACACGTGGGTGGCCTGGATGCAGAGTGTACGGTGATCCACAAGGGTATGCCTACATAGGAATTATTATGGCAAAATAATATGGAATATTTCCAGACCTGGGGTTCGAACCCAGGTCATGAGCATTGCAAGCATTTCCACCTGCCACTGAACCATGTGATTTATATTTAATATATGTTAACAAACAAATAACAAAAAGCAAACGCGTTAATGGCCTGGAAAAGCGCGCGCGTTTTAAACGCACCAACCACCAAGTGACACGGCGTCGTCTTCCTCCCTGTTCCTGTAAACAAAACAAGATAGGCAACGGTTTTGCAACCGTGGTTTTAGGCAGGCTACGGAAAAATAGCGACTAGCGCTATGGCATATATAAATTGATCGCGATTATAGTTTCTTGCTCGTTGGAGCACGCTGAGTATGGCTATCATGGTCTTGAAGCTTAATTTTACTCCATGTCAAAAGCCCTAATTCAAGAAACCTGCAACCCTAATTTCCATCCATGGCATTATCGTGTATGGTTAGCGAAAATACAATTAAACACGATGGTTAGTTTAGAAACTTTGCACTGAACAATAATCCACAAATAAAAATGCAAGGAGATGCGTTAATTATGATCTATGATTTCAAAAAAATCGTGGTACAGTTTGAACATAGTCTACCAATTCTGGGAGTTTTTGTGGTTGTTTTGGATTGGCACGCGTTCAGAACACTCCAATGAAGCTATTGAGATCAAGGTTAGGGCTTGAATCGTCCCCTAGGATGCTTTTCAGAATTGACTTTCTTCTGGAAAATTTCAAGTTTGTGAGAGCTTCTTATGCGCAGCTTGCAGTGTAAGGCCATTAGGGTTATGATTCTGAGTATGTATAGGGATGATTAGGTCAACAAAACTGAATAAAATCCATCATAATCATGGCTTTTGAATATTGGATTTCTTCATATCTTTTTTGAATCTTTTCTCATGGTTCTTGCATCAATTCTGATCAATTAGCACCAAATCTTTCCCTATTAGCATGTGCACGAATTATAGAAGCCAAATCATGCATAAAAAGATTTTTTTGGGTTAGGTTTATATTTTTCATGTATTAAAATAATTTAAATGAATTAATATTAATATAAATTCAAATAAATAATTAAAAAATATGAAAATACTTCCCTTTGGGCCTAATGGTCGTGCATAGGCTTGGCATGAAGAAACTTGGAGGAAAAATGGGCCCATTTGCATTTTTGGATCATTTGAACCATTGTTGACTTTTCAAAATTCCCAAACATTTCCCAACTTCCACAAGGCGTAACTTGGTCAATTTTTAAGATTTTCACATGTTCTTGGACATTTTGGAAAGGTATTTGAGTCCTCTAACCAATTACTTTGGTCCTATGTCATTTTGATTTACCAATCTCAAGTTATGGTCTTTGACTTAAAGTCCCTTTTTGTTGACTTTTGAAAATGACCTATAATGTTGAAATTGATAACTTTTTATGAGGGCATTTCTTGGACTTGGAACATGAATATGAATTGTAGGAAATGTCTTTCTCTTCAAAATGAGCATTGGATGGAATTTTTCTGATAATCCATGTGAAAGTTATGCCCTGGTCAATTTCAGTTGACTTTTTCAACTGTCCAAATATAGCAACTTTTGCATCCTTGATGATTTCTGAGCCAAATTTTGAGAATCATGATCAAGCATTGATCAAATGATGTTTGTGGCTTCAAAATGATATATTGACCAAAAATTTGAACTTTTGACTGTCAAATGACCATTTTGCCCCTACAGTTGACTGTAGTGCAATCTAGGGTTTTGACTGTGCAATTTTGAGCTGAATGCCTTGAAACCTTGCATGAGGATGCTTGACTATCTTTGTAGGCACATGAGGCTTGATTGGACCCTTGAAAGTTCCATTTTCCTGATCAGAACTCAAACCCTAGTTTTGACTGTATAGGAGCCCTTTGCACTGTGCAACCCTTGGGGAATTTTGAAGCATGTCTTGGCAAATCTTTGAAGAATATGGGAGGGCAAATTTTGGGGTACAACAGTTGCCCCTGTTCAATCTTCTTAGACCTGAGGATGCAGATTGGCTGACGTGCCTTTCGTAATCCGAGGGTAGAAGATGATTGAACACTAGAGTGCCCTGGAAATTTGCACTCACATAGTAGCAGTGTGATGGGGGAATGGGCTTATAGATGCCATTTGGAGATTGCTGGATGGGATGATGGGCTTATAGATGCCATCTGGATGTTGATTGCGTAAGAGATTCCTTGGCGAGAACCTGCATACCTGCAAAAAGAAAAGTGAGTACCTGACACGTTGCAGGAGTTGATTTCAGATGCTTGACGTAAATGTGTCCTGACTGGTTACAGGAGTTGGATCTTTGAATTCTTCAGACGTGCCCTGGCGAGATACAGGAATCGAGTCTAGTAATGTTAGTCTTCAACGGATACACCCTGGCAAGATTCAGGTATCGGACCCTCGAACTCTTCAGACACACCCTGGCAAGATACAGGAATCGGATCTGGTAATGTTAGTCTTCAACGGATACACCCTGGCAAGATTCAGGTATCGGATCCTTGAACTCTTCAGACACACCCTGGCAAGATACAGGAATCGGATCTGGTAATGTTAGTCTTCAACGGATACACCCTGGCAAGATTCAGGTATCGGATCCTCGAACTCTTCAGACACACCCTGGCAAGATACAGGAATCGGATCTGGTAATGTTAGTCTTCAACGGATACACCCTGGCAAGATTCAGGTATCGGATCCTCGAACTCTTCAGACACACCCTGGCAAGATACAGGAATCGGATCTGGTAATGTTAGTCTTCAACGGATACACCCTGGCAAGATTCAGGTATCGGATCCTCGAACTCTTCAGACACACCCTGGCAAGATACAGGAATCGGATCTGGTAATTGGTCATCAACAGATACACCCTGGCAAGATACAGGAATCGGATCTTTTAGTTGCGACCGTTGATAGTAGTTATCTTTGTATTAACCTTTGTCCTGAAAAGACAAAACGTTAGTTGTATGCGATGTCATGATGTATGACATGCGAGGTGTGATAAGTGAAATTGTATGTTCATAGTGCGTATGTGCATGCTATGAAGATATGATGTTTATGAATGTATGTTTTCGTCTAGGAAAATAAATCCTTGACGGGTGCCGGGAAGTCTCTCCTGGGCTGATGTTGAAGAATAGATTTGCCTCTGCTGGGGATGATAATCGCAAGAATACCGGTAGGAGAAGATGACTCCGTTGCGGAATAACCTTGGCAAATGGAATAATTCTGCGGGGGGAAAAGATACTCTAGCGACCATGCTGGGGAGTGATATTCTGTGGGGATGGAGATGCTTTGCTGAGTGTTGATAAGGATAACTCCGCTGGGGATACCGTTGATGAATTATGCTGGGAGGTTTGATGAATTCCGCTGGGGATATCCTTGTTGTACTGGAAGTGTTGATAGACTTCGCTGGGGGTAAGAAGACTTCGTCGAGGACGCTCTTTCCGTAGCTTTTGGCTGAGGATAACCCAGTTATATCCTGTTAAGGAAATAACTCTTTAAATCAAGCCGGGATGACGCGTTCGTGCTCTGCGAGGGATAAGCTTCCAGAATCTACTGGGGATAAGCTTACTGCTTGGGGAATAGATTCCAACCTTCCTGGGGAACTGGATTGGACTTTCCTGGGGAAGCTTTGATATGCTGGGGAAGCACTGAGATCTACAGGAGGACACTCAATTTCCTTGGTAATTTTGCTTGGAGAGGAATGTGCTGTTTTGTTGAACCACTCTCTGGGGAATTTAGGGTATATTGGTTATGTTCTTTAGTCGAACCTACCTTGGTACCTTGGAGGATAGAACAATTAGACTGCTCAGACAACTCTTTATTTCCCCTGTTTCTAGTGTCACCTGCAATTAATTCCTTTGTTTCGTATGCAACTATTTATGTGTTAGCAAATTATTGTCAATGCATATATCACAAATTGAACCTTGGACGTTCTTCGCAAAACAAAACGGAAAAAGGAAAAATACTTGGCACATTTTAACTGAAAATATATTTGTATTGATTTTGAATAGCCTGAAATAGGCGTTTTATGTACAAGAGACTGACGTCCTAGTAAGAGAACGTCGCCGAACAAAGAGTTTATACAAGTTTGTACAAAAGAAAATAAAACAGCTGTGTGAAATGTGATCCCACTGGGTTTCAACTCCGCTATTGTCTTCATAACTCCGAGCGTCTCATCACTTGATGACCTTGGTTGAAGGTGAAGCTGACTGATCGATACCGTCTGAACTTGCTGTAGATACCGGATTCTGGATGCAAAGTGATCAATGAGACATAGTTTTACGCTTTTATCCCTAATTTTTGCCTGGACCGCCCTTTCGGGTTTTCGGTCCACCGGGATACCCATTTTTGCCCAAGCCGCCTTTTCAGGTTTTCGACTTGCCGGGTGTACAGATTTTTTTCATTTTCATCCCTTCATTTTGCCCGAACCCTTTTGGTTCGACGGGAAGCCCTAATTTTTGCCTAGGCATGTCAGCCTAGTGGGTCTTTTTTCATGCGTAGTATTTTTTAACTATGTCTGCATTGGCGGGGTGAGGAAGGTCGTCACCATCCATGTTGGTTAATATCATTGCTCCTCCTGAGAACACATGCTTAACCACAAATGGCCCTTCGTACGTAGGGGTCCATTTGCCCCTTGGATCACTCTGAGGAAGGATGATTCGCTTGATTACCAGATCCCCGACTCGATATTCTTGTGGTCTGACCTTTTTGTTAAATGCCCTGATCACCCGTTTCTGATACGTCTGACCATGACAGATAGCAGCAAGTCTCTTTTCGTCAATGAGGTTGAGTTGGTCAAGTCGTGTCTGGATCCAATCATCCTCGTTCAGATTTGCATCCTTCATTATCCGGAGAGAGGGAATTTGCACTTCAATCGGCAAGACTGCCTCCATGCCATAAACCAGAGAGAAAGGAGTTGCCCCGGTTGACGTCCTGGCTGAGGTACGGTACCCATGTAGAGCGAACGGTAACATCTCGTGCCAATCTTTGTAAGTCACTGTCATCTTTTGAATGATCTTCTTGATATTTTTATTCGCTGCTTCTACAGCCCCATTCATCTTCGGTCTGTAAGGAGAAGAATTGTGGTGCTGTATCTTGAACTGTTCGCAAAGCTCAGCGATCATCTTATTGTTTAGATTAGTACCGTTGTCTGTAATGATTCGTTCTGGGACGCCGTACCGACAGATCAGATTGTGCCGAATGAACCGTGCCACCACAGTCTTGGTTACTGTAGCATAGGACGCTGCCTCGACCCACTTCGTAAAATAATCAATCGCCACTAGGATGAAGCGATGTCCATTGGATGCCGTAGGTTTTATCTCGCCGATCATGTCTATGCCCCACATTGCAAACGGCCAAGGTGCAGTCAGAACATTCAGGGGCACCGGAGGAACATGCACCTTGTCCGCGTAAATCTGGCACTTGTGGCATGTCCTGGAATGTTGGTAGCAGTCAGCTTCCATTGTGGACCAGTAATATCCTGCCCGTAGGATTTTCTTAGCCATAGTGTGTCCACTGGAATGCGTACCAAAGGTCCCTTCATGTAGCTCTTCCATGATCCTTTCTGCTTCAGCTTTGTCCACACAACGCAGTAAGGTGGAATCATGGTTTCGCTTGTACAAGATGCCGTTGCTTAGGAAGAACTTGGCTGCGAACCTCCTCAGGAATTTCTTATCATTAACAGAGGCACCTTCAGGGTATTCCTGAGCTTCCAGATATCTCTTCACTTCATGGTACCAAGGCTTCTCAGTCACCAATTCAGTTTCGAGATCACAACAATATGCCGGTTCGTCCAGTTTCTCAATGGTAATTTGGGGAGCCTCGTTATCCCATTTGACCTTGAACATTGAAGACATCGTAGCTAACGCGTCCGCTAACTGATTCTCTTCTCTCGGAAAGTGCTCAAAGGTTATCTCTGTGAAGTGAGGGATCAGGGTCAACACACATTCTTTGTAAGGAATCAAGTTTGGATGTTTCGTATCCCACTCTCCTTTGATCTGATTGATCACAAGAGCGGAATCTCCGAAGACACTGAGGAACTTGATCCTTAAGTCGATCGCAGCTTGAAGACCCATGATGCACGCCTCATACTCCGCCATGTTGTTGGTACAGTTGAAACACAGCCGGGCAGTGAGTGGAGTATGAGTACCTTGAGGAGATATGATGATGGCGCCGATACCATTTCCCAAAGCGTTAGAGGCTCCGTCAAAGTGCATAGACCATCGGGATCCTGGTTCAGGTCCTTCATCCGGTCCAGGTACTTCGCAGTCAGTTACTATCATGATGCTTTCGTCTGGAAACTCGAAGTTCATTGACTGATAATCATCTACAGCTTGATGAGCCAGGTGGTCTGCCAATACACTTCCCTTGATGGCTTTCTGGGTCGTGTACTGAATGTCGTATTCCGTCAAGATCATTTGCCATCTTGCAATTCTCCCAGACAGAGCAGGCTTTTCGAATATGTATTTGATAGGATCCATTTTTGAGATCAACAAAGTAGTGTGAGTCAGCATATACTGTCTCAGCCGGCGAGCAGCCCATACCAAAGCGCAGCAAGTTTTCTCAAGCAGTGAGTATCGGGTCTCACAGTCGGTAAACTTTTTGCTAAGGTAATAAATGGCATGCTCTTTTCGGCCAGAATCGTCATGCTGCCCCAGCACACACCCCATTGAGTTGTCAAGCACTGTCAGGTATAGTATCAGAGGTCTTCCTTCAACCGGTGGCATAAGGATAGGGGGTTCTTGGAGATACTCTTTAATTCTGTCAAAAGCAGCCTGACATTCATCGTTCCAACGTACTACCTGATCTTTCTTCAGCAGTTTGAAGATTGGTTCACAGGTAGCAGTCAAGTGTGAGATGAATCGAGCAATGTAGTTCAGGCGTCCTAAAAAGCCTCTGACCTCCTTCTCTGTCTTAGGAACTGGCATCTCTTGAATAGCTTTGACCTTAGCAGGGTCCACTTGAATACCTTTATCACTGACCACGAAGCCTAGCAACTTCCCAGATCTTACCCCGAAGGTGCACTTGTTCGGGTTCAATCTCAGCTTGTATAGTTTCAATCGGTCAAACAACTTCTGTAGATGATCTAGGTGTTCTTCCTCAGTCTGGGACCTTGCGATCATGTCGTCAACATACACTTCTATCTCATGATGGATCATATCATGAAATAAGGCAACCATGGCGCGTTGGTAGGTTGCCCCAGCATTCTTTAATCCAAATGGCATGACCTTGTAACAGAAGGTGCCCCACTGAGTAACAAATGTAGTCTTTTCCATGTCTTCAGGTGCCATCTTGATCTGATTGTAACCTGAGAAGCCATCCATGAAAGAGAACACTTTGTGCTGAGCTGTATTATCAACAAGGACATCTATGTGAGGTAGAGGGAAGTCATCCTTGGGGCTGGCCCTGTTCAGATCCCTGTAGTCGACACACATTCTGACTTTGCCGTCTTTCTTAGGTACTGGCACCACATTAGCAACCCACTGAGGATAAGAAGTCACTGCAAGGAACCCGGCATCAAACTGTTTCATGACCTCGGCTTTAATCTTCTCAGACATCTTTGGGCGCATCCGACGGACCTTTTGCTTAACTGGAGGACAGTCTTCCTTAGTTGGCAAGTGATGGACCACAATATCGGTATCCAACCCGGGCATGTCTTCGTAGGACCAGGCAAAGATCTCCATATAGTCATGTAACATCTTGGTTAACCGTTGCTTCACGCTGAGCTCTAGGTTGGCACCAATCTTTACCTCTTTCCTGTCTGTTTCTGTACCCAGGTTTATGGTTTCCACTGGCTCTTCATGGGGTTGAATTGCCCTCTCTTCCTGAAGCAACAGTCTTGCAAGCTCACCCGGCACTTCGCAATCATCTTCACCTTCGTCTTCGGCTAAGTTGATCGGATTTTCGAAGTCATAACCGGCAGTAGCAGAGTTGTTATCAGTAAGATCCAGAGTGGATTGGAACCTGTATGAGTGAGTGTGTGTGTAAATACAGCTGTTTTGAAAATATATGTAAAGGAAAAAGACAGAAAAGGAACACAATATTTGTAATGCGGAAATACGTCCAAGATTTTCATTCATGATGTATAAAATGACAGTTTGTATGCCCTCACAAATAGAACCACGGTGCCTCGGGTAAGACACCGGGTCATAGAGTTTATCATTGTTTATTACAAAAATACGAAACAAAGAAACTTATTACTGCGTCACAAAGGTCACAGGGGTATGGTCCTTAGCAATCCAGTTGTTCAATCCGCCTTCAGTTGTAGGGTAGATCCAACTATTGAATTCAGCTTCGTCCACTTCGTTGTCTTCCCCAACAGCATTCACTCCTGGATTTTTGATGAACACGGGAGGCCTTCCGATCTTCGCTTTCCTCATGGCCTTCTGACCTTCTGTAGTGAAGCCCAGCCCAAACTTGTCAGTCTTCTGAGTAAAGTCTGGAAGTCTGCCCCAGTTAGCACTTTCACCTTTCTGAACTACGGCCCGGGCATCCTTCAGGGATGCCATCTTTAAAGGAACAGTCTTTTCTGCTGCTGCTGCTAAAATAGGAAGCACCTCCTCAAAATGCTGAAAGGGGGTTTCAATAAACTCCCCATCCATCTCAATGTACCTGAAGGAGTTCAGGTGGCTCACCATATATTCTTCCTCTCCTTGCACAGTGACGATCTTCCCTCTGACGGGGTACTTCAGCTTCTGATGCAAGGTAGAGGTCACTGCCCCAGCCTTATGTATCCAAGGTCGACCCAGTAGACAAGAGTACGATGGACGGATGTCCATCACATAAAAGGTGGAATCGAACACCTGAGAACCCACACGAATTGGAATGTCAACTTTTCCGTGAACCATCCTCTTTGAACCATCAAAGGCCCTGACGATGATGTTGCTGGGTTCCAATTCCAGGCCTTCACAATCTAGACGATCCAGAGCCTTCTTGGGTAGCACATTCAAAGATGACCCAGTATCAACCAACACATGTGCCAAAGTGGTGCCCCTGCATTCAATTGAGACATGCAGAGCATCATTATGGTCTCTCCCCTTTGAGGTCAAGTCAGCATCTGAGAAACCCAACCCGTTGTCAGCCGTCAGATTTGCTACACAATCAGTGAACTGGACTGCAGAAGTCTCGTGTGGCACGTGGGCCGTCTTGAGGAAAGAGATTAGGGCCTTTGCATGGGCCTCGGAGCACAGCAATAAAGAGAGCATGGAGATCTTGGAGGGCGTATGCCCCAGCTGTTCCACAACATTAAAATCGCTCTTCTTTATGATTTTCAGAATCTCCTCCATCTCTTGTGGGGAGGCCTCAGCAGCTACGGGTATAGGTGCCTCCATCTGGGCAGGCTCAACTTCAATTCCCTTGCCCCGAGCATTGGATGACTCGGCAGCAGGAGAAACAATCGGATTAGCAGCAGGAATAACAACTTGATCAGTAACAGGAATGGGTGTACTTGTAGGAATTATCAGGAGCGGTCTTCGAGTAACAGGAGGTGCAATGTCGGGCGAGAAGAGCCTTCCACTGCGGGTAACTTTGGCCGGGCCAGTGATATCACAGATGCTGGCACCAGCGTTGAATTCTTGTTTAATTCCGTTTACATATACGTCTGCCCCATAGTGCCAAGGGACAGCTTTGTCTGATACATAGGGCAGGGGCCCCGGAATAGTGATAATAATAGGTGCGACGGTCATGACTTGAGCGGGCTTCTTCGGGAGAGCCGGGATCGGATTGTTGAATATAGTCACTACAGAAACTTCTTCCACTGGAACCAACCGAACAGCAGACTTCTTGAATAGGATCTCTTTGCTATCCATTAAGCTTTGTATGCCTAACTTCAGCAAGGGACAACCAGATGGGGACACAGCACAGAACAGGCAACCCTCACTACAACCCGGAAATAAACCGGCCTGCAGTAGGTTCTTCTTGACAATCTTTAGAGGAGTGGCTAGATCATCCACCGACACAGCATAAACGTCTTCATCCACAGCATTGACCCTATGTTGAGGCAGAGGGGCATTAACCACATTTGGCTTCTCAGGTGCTTCGAACTGTATCTCCTTTGCATCAATAAGGTCTTGCACCTTATTCTTTAACGCCCAACAGTCATCAGTGGCATGCCCCGGGCTGTCTGAATGGTAAGCACAACGAGCATTTGGGTTGTACTTAGGAGATGTAGTGTTCACAACCTTCGGGGGTTCTCTAAGGGTCACCAAACTGGTTGATAACAGTTGCGGCAGGATCTGAGAGAGAGTCATGCTGAGTCGAGTATACTGCCGTTTGGGTCTCTCAGCTCTGGGTAGGTTGTACTGTTGTGGAGCAGTAGCAGGTTTAGAGATTACCACCGCGTTGACAGCTTGGTGGCGTTCAGGTTTGTCTTGCCTTCTCGGGCCATACACAGCACCAGCCTCTTTCTTGAAGGGTTTTTTCTCAGAACTTGATGATGCACCCTTCGGAATCTTACCAGACTTTAACCCAGCCTCAATCCTCTCTCCAGTCAGAATCAAATCAGTGAACCCTGCAGAAGAATTCCCGATAAGATGGTTGAAAAATGGCCCAGATAGGGTCCCCAAGAACATGTCTACCAACTCTCGATCAGTCAATGGTGGCTGCACCCTGCCAGCCAGGTCTCTCCACTTCTGGGCGTACTCTTTAAAACCTTCGCTTGCGCCTAACGACATACCCTGGAGTTGGGTACGTGTGGGGGCAAGGTCGGCATTATACTGATACTGCTTATAGAAAGCAGTAGCCAACTCCTCCCAGTTACGAACCTTGGTCCCATCCAGCTGATAGAACCATTCGAGATGAGTCCCTGAAAGACTCTCCTGGAAGAAGTGGATCCACAAATTTTTATCCACAGAGTACGGTTGCATTTTCCGAACATAGGACCTTAAGTGCAGCTTGGGACAAGACGCCCCGTCATATTTGGAAAAGGTTGGAGCTTTGAACTTGTGCGGGATAACCACCCCAGTAGACAAACCCAGATCTCCGAAATCCAGCCCAGGTACCTGTTGAACTTCCATAGCCTTCAACCTATCCTCCAGTTGTTTGTATCTGTCGTCTGCAGGAGGATACTGCTCTTCATCAAAATCAGTCTCGTTGTCGGAGACTACCGGACTAGGGACCCTTGCTTCTGCCTGAGGAGAATTCTTGTCAACAGAGGAGCCAGCTTCTCCCTGTTGCAGATTATTACCAAACCTTCGGCCCGAGCTGAACAGAACAGTTCTTCTCTTCTTCTTCTTCTCCTTTTTCAGGAGCATAGCCTTCAGTTCTGCCTGGCCTTGAGCCAAGCCCATGATTAGCTCCTGAAATTGCGCATTCTGCGTCTGAAGAGCCTTGATAGTAGCCTCAGTTGCTGAAGTGTCGGTATTCATGATGCTGAAATAAACAGCGAAGAACTGTAAGCAACCTGAAAAGAGAAAAAACCTGCTATGCACATGATGAATGATATGTGTTTATGCAATGCGTTCAAGGGTTCGAAAATTCAACTTTATTGTAGACAAAAAGGAACACCCGTTATCATTAGGGAAATTATTGTTTAGTACATCAAAGCCTCGTGGGCAAATAATACAAAAATCAAATCAATCCCAAAATACACTGCGCATCCTCTTTGGAGCTATGTAGGTGTTGAGGTTCCTCTCCTCATGCAACAGACGGGTGAGCTCCAAGACCTTCTTTTCACTGGCACATAGATTAGTCTCAAGAGAACTCCTTTCTTCCTTAAGCTGGATCCAGCTCTTCTGCATCTCTTCCCAGGAGGTGGGCATATCGGGGTGCTGAACAGTGTAGGACACTTCCCCTTCCAAGACTGGTTCTTTGATTACCGGGAGCATATGAGGATAAGGCATTACTAACTTCTGGGAGCGGGCGCGTACCCACTTGAGATAAGGTTCCAAAGGGATGGAGTTCCTGTGCCCTAGTGTCTTGCTGTCTATCCTACTAGGCATCCTCCAAGCTCTGATAAATCTCTGGCGAAGTCCTTGAGTATCGTTGTCGAAATCAAAAACTATGTCAGGAATTAACATGTCATGGGGGCCATCCCTCCGAGCGTAACCAAATTGTCTCCAAGCCAGGCATGGGCTGTAAGTAATACCTCCTCTGATTCCAAGTAAAGGAACATTAGGGTACTCCCCGCAACGATCAATGATAGTGACATCTCCTCTGGACCGAGGGCACCAATGTATATCTGCATGTGTAAGAGTCATCAACCGTTGTGACCATCTCAAACCCCGCTCATTCTTCAGGACTGATTGGGGAAGGTGCGAAATAAACCACCTTCCCAGGAGAGGAGTGCAACACATAAGGACACCTCTTTTTCTCATGGTTCGAGTGTAACATGAGTGAAGGATGTCCCCCAGCAACGTAGGTATAGGATTCCTGGACATAAAGATCTGGACAGCACTGATATCAATAAGCTGATCTGGGTTAGGGAACAACACCAAACCATAGACAAGGAGGGCTACCACTTCTTCAAAAGCCTGCAAATCAAGGGAGTTCCAACATTCAAGGGCCTTTTCAAACAGAAACCTGGCCAAGAACCCTTTGATACCACTTCTAACTTCCCAATGTCCCTTGAGGTCAGATGACTGTAGGTGCAAGGCTTTAGCAATCTCTTCAAGCTTAGGTTCCTTTTCTGTACCGCTGAATGGTAGTTGATCAAGGATAGGAATCTTCAGGAGCCGGGAGAACTCCTCCAATGTAGGTACCAACTGATAGTCCAAGAAGGTAAAGCAGTGATGCAGAGGGTCAAAGAATTGGAACAAGACCTTAATCATATCTTCCTCAATGTTGGTGTTGACCAAGCTGATGAGGCTTCCATGCCTTTCACTGAATGAAGAGTTCTCGGGAATCCTGGATATAAGTTCCTTAAGCTGAGGAGGGATCCTTACAAGATTGACCTGAATTGTCTTTCTACGAGCAGTTTCCATGTCCTACAAAACAAGAACAAAGATGAAAATCCGAACCCCTGAAATGTTTAGTCAATGCATATGATGCTGGATGATGTCATGATGCTATGATTAAACACATCACAGATATTTACAAAGACAAACATGTAGGGCAAACAAGGCACACAAGACAAGCCCTTAAGGTTTAAGGCCAGCATGGGGTCTGGGTAGTACCCTCTTGAGTTGGTGGGTTCAACCTGTCCTAATCAAAGTAACCGGGTTCTAAGGTTCCCAATATCACGGGATTGCTTTCATTGTTCATCGTTTCGATTTAGCCACTGAACTGGCGACCGAAATATTCCAGGAAAGCAACCCTCAATTGAGCGTAGTATCGAGTATCAACCAACTTCGGACTGCACCAAAGTCAGTTATCTCACTACCCTAAAGAGGCCAAGATAGTTCAATTAAGGTTCCTAAGGTCTGTTGATGCTTCATGACACCACGCGGAGGCCCCGTACTCTCCTTGACTGAACTCAAGGGTTACCGGTACACACCAAAGTGCCACATCAACGTAGCAGACTGTTTCAACCATGTCGGTATACCCCGCACAGTTCCCTCACAGCCTTGTTGCTACTTTCTAAGAAGGTATCCCCCAGATCCGGGTTAGGATCTATAGAACTCCCAAGCAACCCACAAGAATAAAGCAAGCAAAGAAGACAATTGAAAACATAGTTATGACCTAGCCCTAAGGTACACCTCACTTTAAGTTTATCCCCAGCAGAGTCGCCAGTTCTGTGATCGGTGGATCTGGAACTGACTGTTTAATGCTGGTTCGCGAAATGTCGCGGTAAGCAAGAGTCGCCACCGTCTTTTATTTTCTCCAAATGGAAAGGACAAAAGCACAGAAAAATTCCTTAAAGAGATTGCTCTCGGTTCGGGAGGTAGGTTATAGAAAGGGAAGGTGTTAGCACCCTTTCTATCCATGGTTATCCATGGGCTCTTAGATACTTGCTCAATGTGTTTTCAAAAATGGTTTGTTTGCTTTTCAACTGTGGGTTTTAAAAAGTTTCTTTGAAAAATTTCAGTTCGACTCGTGCGTCAGAGTGTTTGAAAGATTTGCTTTGAAAGCTTTTGAAAATGTGTTGGTGTGAAAAGTATGTTTTGATTTGTTTTTGAAATTAGAGCAAGTATCTAGAGTCGTCTACCTACCCTAAGGAATTCGTCTGTGTAAATGTCCTTTAAAGTAGTGCCATCCCACCATTGAGAGGTAGGTAGCACCACCGTTGGAGGTGTTCGGGTCAATTCGAGTTTTAGGTCAATTCGAGTTTTAGGGACGTGGTGATCACCAGAGCAATGGGAAGACACCTTAGAAGCTACCCTCATGCCAGGTTCCCGGATCATGAGGACTTACTAAGACGTCCTCTACTCGACGACCACCTTTCGAAAGGCAACAGTGAGGCGTACCCTAGGGGTGGTGTGTGCGAACTGTGTGTCATGTTTCAGTTATTTGTCTTGTCATATTTGTTGTGTTCTACGCTTGATTTTAATTAAGTCATTCATTCTTTCATGCATATTTAACAGTTAATAGGTTTGCGAAAAATAAATCTACGACTATTACAAATGGCGCGGGTCCACATCGCCAAAATAAACCGGACCCGATTTAGCGGAAAATAAATAAAGCAATAAAATAAAAGTGCAAGAAATTTAAATTACAATGCTTTGGGAGAGATACAAAATTATAATAAATGACATAAAGTACATGCGCGAAATAAAATAATTAAGCGACGGGTGTTGGACCCTTTTGCAAAAAATAATTAAATTAATGAGAATTAAAATTAAAATTTAAATGTTTTGGTATTTTTGTATTTTTTAAGATTTAATAAGAAAAAGAATTTTTTTGAAATTAAATTAGAAGGAAACCCTAGGTCTAATGTTTTTTAAGTTTATTATGAAAGTGTCGAATTTTTGCTAATTTAAACCCTAATTTATTTATGCACAATTTTTAATTTATGAAAATAGATAAATAAATATATTATGGTAAAAGAGAAAAATTAAAAAGAATAAAGGATGTCAATTAACCCTAATTCTATTTTTTTGTGTTTTTATTATGAAAAAAGCATTAAACTTGTAACCTACTTAAAACTACATTTATTTACATGCAATTTATCTATAAAATAATTAAAAATAAAAATATTTATTACAATTTGGTCTTTTCTGATTTTTGAATGTTTTATTGTATTTTTGTGGGAATAAAATAATTATGTTAAAACAAATGAAATAAATAGAATAGCAAAAATAAAATAAGAAGAAAAATAGAAACAATGCAAACCAGGGGGGGTAGCCCCAATTTGGGAGGTATGAATTTGAGAAGCCTGGCCCAATTAAGCTTGCAATTTGTTTGACTTTCTGGCTTGGGTATCAGCGCATTGACCTGAGCATATGTGTTCTTCAGAATCTTGGCCTTGGATTGACCTTGGTGTACACGTGGGTGGCCTGGATGCAGAGTGTACGGTGATCCACAAGGGTATGCCTACATAGGAATTATTATGGCAAAATAATATGGAATATTTCCAGACCTGGGGTTCGAACCCAGGTCATGAGCATTGCAAGCATTTCCACCTGCCACTGAACCATGTGATTTATATTTAATATATGTTAACAAACAAATAACAAAAAGCAAACGCGTTAATAGCCTGGAAAAGCGCGCGCATTTTAAACGCACCAACCACCAAGTGACACGGCGTCGTCTTCCTCCCTGTTCCTGTAAACAAAACAAGATAGGCAACGGTTTTGCAACCGTGGTTTTAGGCAGGCTACGGAAAAATAGCGACTAGCGCTATGGCATATATAAATTGATCGCGATTATAGTTTCTTGCTCGTTGGAGCACGCTGAGTATGGCTATCATGGTCTTGAAGCTTAATTTTACTCCATGTCAAAAGCCCTAATTCAAGAAACCTGCAACCCTAATTTCCATCCATGGCATTATCGTGTATGGTTAGCGAAAATACAATTAAACACGATGGTTAGTTTAGAAACTTTGCACTGAACAATAATCCACAAATAAAAATGCAAGGAGATGCGTTAATTATGATCTATGATTTCAAAAAAATCGTGGTACAGTTTGAACATAGTCTACCAATTCTGGGAGTTTTTGTGGTTGTTTTGGATTGGCACGCGTTCAGAACACTCCAATGAAGCTATTGAGATCAAGGTTAGGGCTTGAATCGTCCCCTAGGATGCTTTTCAGAATTGACTTTCTTCTGGAAAATTTCAAGTTTGTGAGAGCTTCTTATGCGCAGCTTGCAGTGTAAGGCCATTAGGGTTATGATTCTGAGTATGTATAGGGATGATTAGGTCAACAAAACTGAATAAAATCCATCATAATCATGGCTTTTGAATATTGGATTTCTTCATATCTTTTTTGAATCTTTTCTCATGGTTCTTGCATCAATTCTGATCAATTAGCACCAAATCTTTCCCTATTAGCATGTGCACGAATTATAGAAGCCAAATCATGCATAAAAAGATTTTTTTGGGTTAGGTTTATATTTTTCATGTATTAAAATAATTTAAATGAATTAATATTAATATAAATTCAAATAAATAATTAAAAAATATGAAAATACTTCCCTTTGGGCCTAATGGTCGTGCATAGGCTTGGCATGAAGAAACTTGGAGGAAAAATGGGCCCATTTGCATTTTTGGATCATTTGAACCATTGTTGACTTTTCAAAATTCCCAAAAATTTCCCAACTTCCACAAGGCGTAACTTGGTCAATGTTTAAGCTTTTCACATGTTCTTGGACATTTTGGAAAGGTCTTTGAGTCCTATAACCAATGCCTTTGGTCCTATGTCATTTTGATTTACCAATCTCAAGTTATGGTCTTTGACTTAAAGTCCCTTTTTGTTGACTTTTGAAAATGACCTATAATGTTGAAATTGATAACTTTTTATGAGGGCATTTCTTGGACTTGGAACATGAAGATGAATTGTAGGAAATGTCTTTCTCTTCAAAATGAGCATTGGATGGAATTTTTCTGATAATCCATGTGAAAGTTATGCCCTGGTCAATTTCAGTTGACTTTTTCAACTGTCCAAATATAGCAACTTTTGCATCCTTGATGATTTCTGAGCCAAATTTTGAGAATCATGATCAAGCATTGATCAAATGATGTTTGTGGCTTCAAAATGATATATTGACCAAAAATTTGAACTTTTGACTGTCAAATGACCATTTTGCCCCTACAGTTGACTGTAGTGCAATCTAGGGTTTTGACTGTGCAATTTTGAGCTGAATGCCTTGAAACCTTGCATGAGGATGCTTGACTATCTTTGTAGGCACATGAGGCTTGATTGGACCCTTGAAAGTTCCATTTTCCTGATCAGAACTCAAACCCTAGTTTTGACTGTATAGGAGCCCTTTGCACTGTGCAACCCTTGGGGAATTTTGAAGCATGTCTTGGCAAATCTTTGAAGAATATGGGAGGGCAAATTTTGGGGTACAACACCTGGATTACGACCAGATAAGATTTGAGAAATTGCGAAGCCTGGATTACGACCGGATAGCAAGTTTAATCTCATCTCCCTGGTAAGTCACTGTAAAGCCTGGATTACGACCAGATAGCAGTCGATCTTATCACTATGAAGCCTGGATCACGACCAGATAGTAGTACATTTTCACCTCTTCGACCAATAGACGATTCCCCAATAGAATAACGGACGAACGAAGCTCCTAAAATTCAACTTTTCTCAAGACAGAGAACAACATTCCCCAGCAGAATCTTCCTCAACAACAGGTATACAAGCTCTCGCTAAGGAATCTCTTAGGCGATCGACACTTCTTCAGATGGCATCTTTAAGCCCATCTTTCGTCATCAATCTCCAAATGGCATCTTTAATCCCATTCTCGACATCACAAGACAAGTACAACTTCATGCGAGTGCAAATTTCTGGGCACTCTAGTGTTCAATCATCTTCAACCCTCAGATCACGAAAGGCAGACAAGCCAATCTAATTCCTCAGGTTTAAGAAGATTGAACAGGGGAAGCTGTTGTACCCCAAAATTTTCCCTCCCATATTTCTCAAAACATTTCAAGAAAGATCTTCAAATTGCTCAAGGAAGTCCAAGGGTTGACCAGACAAACTCTCTCCTAAGGCAGTCTACCTCAAATTAGGGTTTCATGTTGCATCAAGATACTTGAGTCCAAGGGATCCCAAATGCTCACCATTGTCCTAATATGTTCTCAAGATCATCCATGTCAAGTTTCAAGCCTTGCAGAGGAAGTTTGCTCAGTCAATTGCTCAAAGGCCTGAAAATCGACTGTGTTAGGGCAAAAGTCAACTGTGACCCCCATACAGTCAAACTTCAAGATTTTTGGTCAACATCCTCATTTTGAAGTGTAATTCATCATTTTATCAAGGTTTGATCATGATTCCTCAAGGATTACTCACAATTCATCAAAACCCAAAAGTTGCTAAATTAGGGTTTTGCAAGAAAAGTCAACTCAACTTTGACCAAGCATAACTTTCTCATACTTTATGAGAAATGACCAATCCAAATCTCATTTTGAATAGGATGCAATTACCTACAATTCATTTTCATCTCCCAAGTTCAAAATATGCATTCACAAGAAGTTATGAATTTTGACATTATAGGTCCTTTTGAAAAGTCAACAAAAACACCTTTTTTGTCAAAGCTTCATACATGAACATGGAATACCAAATTGAGATGAGACAAAAAGGGTTTATTAGAGGACATCTCAAGCTTTCTAAAAAGTCCAAGAACACCTTCAAATAGTCAAAATTTAGGAAGTTATGCATTGGTGAAATTGACCCTTTTTGCAAAATTGTCAAAAGTCAACTATGCCTCAAATTGCAATTTTTGCTAAATGGGCCTAATCTTTTGCACTTGTTTTGGGTTGGTAGCATAGTCCACGAGCCCTAGATCTTCCCACTTGTCTTTATCTTATTTTTATTATTTATTTTGATTTTTATTGCAATTAAATCATTTTAAATCAAAACAAATCATAAAAAATCCAAAACATTGAAACCACAAGATATTGTGCATATTTCAGGTCCTATATCCAGCTAGAAAAAGATTAAATTCGTGCAAGGCATAGATGGGCACAAAAAGATTGGTTTTGGCCTATTTTTAGAAAGATTTTCAAGTGAATCAAATCAAGATCAAAAGCCATAATGGATGAAGAATGATAATACTTTTGCAACCCTAATTCATTCCTCAGTATATAGGGAACATTGGCAGACAAAAATCAAAGGTTTTTGAGAGGCGCAAAAGAGAGAACAAAACTTGAAAAAAAACAAAGAAAAGTGTTGAATTGATTTTGCACTTCCAGGCATTTACAAGGCTCCCTAACCATCTCATTCACTTCCTAGGATCACAAGCAAGCTGTACCAATCAAGAACAAGCGCGCTAGTGCCCATAATTCATCCCTACGAATCCCACGGTTGCCCATATTTCCAAAACTGAATCTTGTTATTCTTGTACATTCATCATGTTTTAATAGTATATTCGTGTTCCTTAACACATTTTCAAGCTATCTATATCATTTAATTGTGTTTTTATGGATTGTATCAGAGTTTACCATTGTTAGGGTTTTTTGCTTCGATTTAGGATCTTTGTGTATAGGTAAAATTGGCCTTCAAGAAGGGCCCCATCGTGCTCAGCAGACCAAGATGAATCAATCCATGGCCTTAGACTCCATTTATCATGCCCATGGGAGATTTTGAGATAAGCCAGGGTTGTAGTGACAGACACACGTCCGTAGGTAAAAGTTTATGACTTTTACCAACGGAGCGAGGTCAGGGATGACTGGCGTGGCACCATCTCATTCGCTGATTTGAATTCTGGCGCTTTTTTCCACTAACTTGCATATATTATATATTATCTTTTATTATTATTCTATGTACAAATAGAACATGCAGCGCAGTTGGTAGTGGAGTAGTTGGAAAAGGTCACAGGACCTGGGTTCGAATCCCAGGTCCCCCCATTCTTTCATGTTATTTTTCTTTCATTGATCAGACATGCATACAAATCATAAGGACCACCATGCGCCCTCAGGATCCAGCCATTGGATCTCTAGATGGCCAGATCTGAAGGCCATCAATGAAGGAGCATCATAGGCCATGGTCAATGCATCACAGAAAATTTGGGCAAGTCAACGTGGATCACTTATTTTGGGCCCAGAAGTTGATACTCACACCCCCCCAAATTGCTATTTCAGGCCCATTTTCTATTCTCTTTTCTTTTTATATTTCCCTTATTTAATTTATTTATTTATTTTACTAACACAAATTATTAATTCTTTTTATCAAAAATCATAAAAAATAATATTTTCACACAATTAGATTTAGGTTATTTTTATACAAAAATTAATTTAATTAGTTTATTTAATTTTAGGGTAACTTTAATTATTTTGTAAATAAATTAAAATTAATTAGAACAATTAAGGTTTTTTGTTTCTAACTTAATTATATTTTCTTTTTTCTTAAAAATAACCAAAAATATAAAAATAGGCCATGTAAATTATTTTCTTTAATTAATTTAATTACTAATTAATTTTGTATTTAATTTAAAAACATTATTCTTTTTCTTAAAAATAATTAAAAACAACCAAAAATAATTGTTTCTTTCGATTAGGTTAGACGGGGTCAAAACCCTATTTCTCTCTCGTTCTCGATTCATCGCGTTTATTTATTTTTACCATATTAATGTGATTGCTCACAAGTTGTAATAGATTAATTAGGATCTTTTTCGTTCGTTTATTGTTTTTTTTACGGGTTGTTTTTGGCTATGTAATTAATACCTGAAGCCTTGTAATAGCTTAGCTTTATTTTCCGCATCTTTAATTTCCGTAAAATATTAAACTATTAGATGTATGATATTAGGGTTGCATGACAAGAATGTATGATTAACTTTAAAACGGTTAGCAAACTCTAAATGTGCAAAGATAATAACTTGAAATTGAATCACTTGCACATGCGTACTCCTAGGGTATACTCTCACTTCGGTTGCCTTCGGTAAACGGTCATTAAGTATAGGGTATTCTAGTAGTCGCTCTCTTGTCTCAAAGATCAAAGTTGCCTCGGAAAGGTTGCCTCGAAATTGTTGCCTCGGATATTGATCTTAAGACATTAGGGTTATTACTAAGACGTCCTAACATTGCTTTAGTGATCATACGTCCCTTTTCGAATTGACCCTCAAACTCCAACGACGGTACTACTTACTCACTAATAGTGGGATAGTGCTGTCTAAAGGAAACGAACATAGAACAATTTCTTTTTCGAGTAGGTAGATGCTAGTAGGTACTTGCTCAATATAAATAAACTTTTTCACACTTACACTCCTTTTCAAACAAAGTTTTCCAAAATACTTTGTAACACTCTTGAAGACAGAAGCAAGGGTTAAATCAAAGTCAAACAAAAACTTTTCAAATCACACAAACACAGAAGCAATTTTAAAATGATGAGCAAGTACCTAAGAGCCCGTGGAAAACCACGGATAGAAAGGGTGCTAATACCTTCACTTTCTATAATCTACCCCCCGTACTCAGAAAATCTCAAAAAAGGAATTTTTCTGTGCTTTTTTCCTTTCCAATTGGATAAAATAAAAGTCGGTGCCGACTCTTGCTTACTGCGACATTTTGCAAACACAAACGCAAAACGCAAACCAGCATTTCAAACAGTTCCGGTTCTGGCCACCGTATCACACCATGGCTCATACATAGTCGATCCATCTTCTATGACTTTGTACCATGGTTCACCCATAGTTGGAACATCTTCTATGACTATGTACTATGGATCATACATAGGTGATCCATCTTCTATGACTTTGTACCATGGTTCACACATAGTTGGAACATCTTATATAACTCTGTACCATGGTTCACACATAGTCGATCCATCTTCTATGGATATGTATCATGGTTCACACATAGTTGGAACCTCTTATATGACTTTGTACCATGGTTCACACATAGTCGATCCATCTCCTATGACTTTGTAGCATGGTTCACACATAGTTGGAACATTCTCTATGACTCTATACCATGGTTCACACATAGCTGGAAGAACTTCAATGACTTTGTACTATGGTTCACAGATAGTCGATCCATCTTCTATGACTTTGTATCATGGTTCACACATAGTTGGAACATCTTCAATGACTATGTACATGGTTCACACGTAGTTGGAATATCTTCTATGACTATGTACCATGGTTCACTCATAGTTGGAACATCTTCAATGATTCTGTATCATAGTTCACCCATAGTTGGAACATCTTCTATCATTTTATACCATGGTTTACACATAGTTAGAACATATTCTATGACTCTGTAGCATGGTCCATACATAGTTGGAAAATCTTCTATGATTATGTACCATGGTGCACACATAGTCGATCCATCTTCGATGACTATATTCAATGGTTCACACATAGTTGGAACATCCTCTATGACTTTGTACCATGGTTCACGCATAGTTGGAACATCTTCGATGACTTTATACCATGGTTCACACATAGTCATCCATATTCTATGACTCTATCATGGTTCACACATAGTTGGAACATCTTCGATGACTCTGTACCATGGTTTACACATAGTTGAAACATCTTATATGATTTTGTACCATGGTTCACGCATAGTTTGAATATCTTTTATGAATATGTACCATGGTTCACACATAGTTAGAAAATCTTCTATGACTCTGTACCATGAGTCACACATAGTTAGAAAATCTAGTTAGTTTCAATTATTATTGTATTGAAAACTTTTATTAATGAATTTATTTTATTTACTACGAGTTATTACAAATTTCATTTTATTTACTATTATTTATTTTTTTAATTCTTAAAATATTAAACTGGTGGAATGTTACTATATATTGAAGGGGATTTGCTTCCGTTACCCTAACATAATTTTAATAATTTTTTAAAAAAATATTATGATTATTATGAACCGTTTGATGTAGATCAAACTGTCACACATTATTTTGTCTATAAGAATAAGTACATGTTTAATGCATTATATTTAATTTTTGTTTAGTTGGCCTAACCCTACAGCAACCCTTCCTTCATGTCATAAAAGCATAATGGTTGATTTGAATTTTACCGCGCCGTCACAATTTCTCGTGATGTGTTGCCAGTGTAGAGTGTATACCACACGAAAAAGGAAGGGATGTTGAAGTGATTGCAAGAATAAATTTGTGGATTTATTATACATGCCAATTTGTTATTATTACACTGTCCTTTTGAATTCAATTTCCCTGCAGATAAAAATTCATGCATTCATGATTCTAATAAAGTTGGCCTTTTGATTAAGATCAGACCTATGATTTAAAATTGGTAATGTAAGAAAAATAAAATCTGTTTTTTCTGTACCATGCGGTCAAGATCGGGCGGTTGATAACATATTGACGATGTGAATGCGGCTAATCCCTAACTGCAGGGGATTCAATTTGGTCCTTTTGAGCCTATTAAAAAAATATTATCCTTTTGAAAAATTAAATGATTTTTTATTAGTGTGACGTTTTATTTTTCCTTATTTAAACATGGACGTTTTTTGTACTACTTAATCTCACTTTCCTACTTTTGAAGGAAATGCAAACAAATCTAGAGGTAATACGAGCAACTTTTCTTCAACTTCTCAGGCAGCAATCACAGGTGAAAAAATTTGTTACTGTTCTTTGAATTTAGGTTACAAAGTCAACGTAAATTTAAAGTCATTTAAAAACATTGCATGCAAATTGATATCCATTTTTTATGTGTTTTGTTTTGTCATTTCATGTCTAATAGATGAAACTAATAATCCCGATCAATCTGGGTAACAATGAGTTTTATAAAATACAAAAGACTTCAGCAAGGAGAAGTATTGGGATTTACTATCCCTAATCCTCCATAAACGATGTGTGTCTCTGTGTCGGGTCGTTGAAGACATGGTTAAGGTGAAGATGGGAATCATTGCAGTGGTTATTTTTGTGGTTGTTTGTTGATTTTAAGTCCTAGTTGTTTGTTGCTTTTAAGTATTGGTTGGTTTGTTTGTAGTTATGCATATTTTGTTGTACTTAACAATGTGAATGAAGTTGTTATGGTTTAACAATGCACATTCTTAATCTTTGATTGTTTTTCATCCATTCTTGATCTTTGGTGGCTTACTTTATAAGTAAAAAAAAACATTTATAGAGAGACATAATGAGGATTGACCACATTCACTCAATTTTTTTTTAAAAAAAGAGTTAGATTTGTCAGACTACCATAATGTACATATTTTTTGTTCAAAACTTCTAACAGACATCCAAACAAAAACTGAACGTAACCTCATAATATTGGTTACACAATCCTAACAACTCTAACCTGATTAGATTAATTTTTTTCCACAAATTTAAATCTTAATACAGCACCAACACTAAAACCATTGTTTCTGCAAAAAGTGACCCATCCTGCACCAAATTTTGTGTTCAACCTCCTTGCATGACCATTGTTCAGAACATTGCATCGAACTTCATCAACTTGAGGTCCAAACAATACAAGCTCCTTCAAACCCGTGGACCGGCTGAAGCAAGCGAATTCTTTCTGAAGTGTCTTCCAAAAAAGAAGAAAAAATGATAACAAGAATATAAAATGCGCATCACATAAATATTAAATAAATTCCTACCAACTGAGGAGCGGTAGTACTAAAAGTTGTGATTTGTTCGATAAAAACATCATTGTTGCTTAAACCCAATTAATAAGTGTGGTCAGAAGGAAGTTTGAATGGGTTGATATGGTCTTCCTCATAAACTTTGATAAAGAACGAATTGTTCCTCAAATAGGTTAGCAACACCATTCTATCACCTTGAATATGGAATGCATTTCAGACATCACTCCACCCATCTGTGATCAATGGATGGTCCTTACTCTTATTGAACTTCACCACAACACGGTTGAATTTTCCGTCTAATATCTCAAAATACTGCCCTAATTCATAAAAAACTCCTTGATAAACTTGAAGGACATTTCGCCATAAGGCTTTTGATGTTTCGCCATCAGAAACATGCTTGTAACACATAGAGCCAAACACCTTCAAATGACTCACTGATGGTCGTTTGCCACTCCATACTTCTTCAGGAACTTTGTTCTCCAATATCTTGGTAGGACACCTATTCATAATACAAACTATATCCGAAACAACTTCTCCCTATTAAGACTTTGGCAAATTCTTTTGCTTTAGCATGTATCTCGCTATATCTAATATGATTTTGTTTCTTCTTTCAACAATTCCATTATGTTAAGGTGTATAAGGAACAGTTACCTCATGATCAACACCATGTTCTGCACAAAAATATTCAAACATCTTGGATGTGTATTTGCCACCTCCATTTGTTCCCAGAACTTTGATCTGCTTCTCACTCTGGTTTTTGACAAGTATCTTGAATCTCTTAAAGATTTAGAATACTTCGTCTTTTCGTTTGATCACATAGATCCACAGCTTTCGACTAAACTCATCGACAAACGAAACAAAATATTTGTTTCCACCAATTGTATGATCTTCGAATGAACCACATACATCTGAATGTACTACTTTGAGTATGCAAGATGATCTTATTGGCATAGTCGAAACGAAAGAATTTCTGGATTGTTTTCCTACTAAACAACCTTCACCAAAGTTTTTCAAGCATCTCAAGACTTGGAATTCCTATAACCATATCTTGAGTAATCAGCTGATTGAGTGATCGAAAATTCAAATGTCCAAACCTCAAAGGCCATAACCAACTATCCCTGTGGTCAACAACATTTTACAAACATTGAACTTCAGTCGAACTGATCATAGTATTAAATGTCCTGTTCTTCGACAACGGAGATTTTAAGACCAAATTGTTCTTGGTGTCGAACAATTTCAAAACTCCATCTATCATGACAACTGAGAAACCTTTTTTGAATAGTTGTCAAACACTTAGCAAGTTGCATTTATTCCAGATACATAAAGCATATCTTTGATCATAACTTTCCCTCCATTACTCATTTGAAAAACTATATTTCTAGTACCTTCTGCTTGCAGCGAACTATTATCGACAAGTTTTATCTTGCTCTTCTTCGACTCGTCAAAATCTTCCAACCACTCCTTTCGACCAGTCATCTGGTTCGAGCAGCCTGATTCAAGAAACTAGATTTTGGATTCGACATGGTTATCTGCAACTGCATCCATAAGCACCATACCACCTTCAGAATCATCTGAATCTTGGCGTGCAAGATTCGCTCCTTCGTCCTTGCTTGTTGATCACTTGCCTTTTTTATACCAACAATTCTTGCTATGTGACCCCACTTTTCATAGTTATAGCACTGCACACCTTTTTTATCTTCTTTTCCCTTTCAATAGTTTCCTCCTCCTCCTTTCGAGGATTCAGAAGCTCCATCTTCGACCTGATGTTTGTCAGGTTTCGACCAAGACTTCTTGCCATGAGTCTTGTCAAACTTGCCTTTGAATTTGTTGGAACCACCATCCTTTTTCCATGACTGGGCTTGCAGAGCCTGTATCGAGTCTTGCACTCCTTTCCTTTTGTCAGTCCTCATCTCATGCCCCTCCAACGAACCAACCAAATCTTCCACTTTAGTGGTTTCAAGATTGTTAGATTCTTGAATAGCTACGATAACATGATCAAAGTGAGAGGTCAATGTTCTCATTACCTTCTCAACTATCATCTTATCAATTATGGTTTAACCACAACCCTTCATGAGATGAACGTGTTTTTGAACCTTCGACACATATTCTGCAACTTTTTCATCTTCTCCCATCCACCACAACTTATATTGTCGATGCAAGGTTTGTAACTTGACAAATTTGAATTTCTCACCTCCTTCGTAATGTTTCACCAGAATATCCCATTCCTCCTTCGTTGTTTCAGCATGAGAGGTTCTGTCGAAATTAGCAGCATCGACCATCGTCTGAATGCAATAAGCATCCTTACAACATTTCTTCTTGACTTTGTTGTGGGCTTTTTTCTGTTCGTCGGTTGCATTTGCTGCCAATGCAGGAACACCGTCGGTAACCACTTCTAAGATTTCATGGAAGCCAAATAAGAATTTCATCTGTTTTTCCATCAGATCCAATTCTTGCCGTCAAGCATTGGAAGAGAATTCGGAATGCCCTTATCACTAGCCATCTTCGCAGTGGTTGATTCACTTGCCATAGAAACACGATCTCTGACATGAAATTCTTGAAAACTCGATCAAGAACAATAACCGGAAGCTCTGGATACCAATTTGTTAGTGCGTGGGGAACTTTACTGAGGAGAGAAAGAGAGAATAATAAAGGAAATAAGGATTTATATTATTGAATTGTACAAATAATGATACAGACTAGGACTATTTATATACAACTCTAATTGGGGTTGGGTCTACACAACTTGGATTATATTTAAATATTAAATATAATATAATCTAATCTAATCTAATTTAATATTTTAACAAAACTAATTTAATATTTCAAAATCAAGACGGTCTGATTAAAATCAGACAACTACCATTGCATGATCGTTTGATTAATATTTTATATCATATTTTAGGTTGGTATTAAAAATAGAGCATATAGGTAGTGCACTATGTGTTTACCGTTGTTTTTGGTAAACAACCGCTGGTCTCCAAAAAGGGTAAGTTTTTTGGTTTACTTGCGGGATCGACCAAACTAATCCCAGAACATATGCTAATCTTTATGTAAAATGAGTGAGAAGGAAGAACGCACGTTCGACCCGGGGGAGGGATGTTGAAGATTGTTGAACAGTAAATGAAAGCATAAAAATGCAAGTAAAAGAAGTAAAAGAAGTAAAAGGTAACTTTGCAAGATAATGGTAAAGTAAAGTAAAAAGACTTTTATTAAGTAAAAAAGGTGTTTCTAACGTACATTGCTCTGCTTTTTATCCTTTCTCACGCAGTAGTTACTTGGATAATATTTGAGAGATTTAGTACTATCTGTTGAACACACTAAAAAATTACACAAACTTCTTAATTTATACTAAAAATAGGTAACCGTCGAGGGGACATTCTGCGCTAGGATGAAGACAAGTGTCTCCTGCATGCCTATCGATCCATGGCTTTTTGCCACTTTTCCTTCCCTTAGACGCTGATGAAAACCACCTTTCCCTCCAATAATTCAAATTTCAAAATGGTCTTCGTCCCATGTGCCAAGGCGCGAACACTTCCCTTCAGTCGAACAACCTGCATCTGCCTTGGTCGAATGAACCTTTTGTCGAAGCTTCTTATTATATCTTGGATCCTTTTCCTTAAATTATCTCATGCGTCGAATTACACCTCCTGCTGTAGTTCATTTCCAGTTGTTTGGTCAAAGAGACCAAATATAGCAAGTGTCGAATTTGGGAGCCAACAAATTTCCCCCCAAGAATGTCTATTTCGACGCCCAAAGAAATAACCATTCTTTGAACTTCCCATTCGACACCTGTCTTACCAGTTGTCCACCAGGCTTTAACGTGTACTTTTTGCCTTCCAACAGCTGCTATATTTGATAAAACCATCATTACTTTTTCCAAAATGTCTCTTCAAAACTGCCGTTACCACGCTCGCCATGATGGCCTCGTTCCTATAATCTAGGCAAGCATGTCCCAACGTTTCCCAACGCCTGCACGGTAATCGTCTCCTGCCTTGCCACGTGCCCCACTACCTGCAAAACATTAAATGCTTTTGACGAGACATTTCCCACTTCTGAAGGATATAAATACTTCCAAACTTCTCTATTTAGAACTTTTATCATCCTCAGCTTTTCCAAACCCCTTGCATTCTCACAACACTGTACTGTCACCTTCGCTCTTTCTCTTAAGTCTTTAACAATGGCCTTTCTCTCTAATGCCCCAAACAATCCGCAACCAAAGAATGCTAATGATGTTCAGAAACCACCAGAGATTTTTTCTACCAACCCTCCTTCTTCCTCGACTAACAGGTACATTGCTGAACCTATGGGAGAATGGCGAGAAGCCTATGGTTCTCAACTCCTTATTCCCGTCAGATATGGCGGAAAGATGTATGCTATGTCCGGCCCATTATCTTCATGTGCCGAAGATCCCTTAAAAAACCGTGCCTTTTTCCGTACACACCCAAGGCTTAAATCCATAGGCTGTGCCAAAAAACCTAGCGCAGATGCTGAAGATGCTAAACCGGCTAACCAGCAACATCCTTAAACTACTGATGATATCAACCTCCAGTTCATGAATAAAGGGAATCGAATCTTTCGATCAAGCCCTAACCTTTCTTCTGAATACTCTGACTGGTTGAATAAAATGGAGAGGGTGCAAGCTTCTGTCTGGAAGGAGATGGGCATTTATGACTTAGTGATGTTGTCGAAGACAGGGTTACCTTATTGCCCCCTTATGCTGGTATCCTCATTGTACTTTTGGGACAGTGCACATTTCACCTTTCATCTTCCTTGTGGGATGGTGACCCCCACCTTGTTCGACATAGCTGCCATTACTGGTCTTCGACCCACTGGTGACTATTTCGACCCTGAAGACTTGTCTGAGGATCCCATTGGGTTTGCTGCTACCAAACCCACTTATACCACCTTCATAAACCACTTTCATGACAAGGATTCAAATACCGTGTCGGAGGTGGAGCACATAGCCTTCTTAGCCATGTGGCTGTCTCGATTCGTTTTCTGCACTAAATCACTGCAGGTGACGAAAAAGATGCTGACACTTGCAACACAACTCCATCTCAAATACCCTCTTTGCTTGGCCGAATTGATTTTGGCCAACTTATATGAGTCCATCAGTAATGGTGTGACTCAACTTAAGGTTCTAGGAGACAGAGGAAGTTTGCTGCTATCTGGTCCCTTCTGGCTTCTGCAACTGTGGCTTAACGCCACCTTCGAATCCTTCCTCCCTCAAAAGAACAAGATCAATGAAGAAGCTCCTGAAATTTTAAACAGGAGAGTCGAAGGCACCAGGTTGGCATTGCTAACTCCTACTGATGAAGGCCAACAGTTTCAAAAAGCCTTTACAAGCTTCGTAATGATGTTTGCGGAGCGAAAAAGCTTTGATTCGACTATGGCTCCTTTTGCCAGTCGAAAAGTTGGCTCGGAATAGTTTACTAGACCATATCCTTCAGAAGAATATGATGTGGTTGATGAGTTCGTGAGCATGTGGGAAGCGTTTCTCCGCCCCAGGATCATGCCTTTAAGATTTAAGAGCTCGAAGAACCAATTGAGCTTAATTTCTTATCAACCCAATCTTGTCTCTCGACAATTTGGCATTGCTCAATCGCTTCCTTCGCCTATATACCCTCGAGAGAAACTGCTACTCTTTTATAATGCAGATTACTCAGAGGATGCCGCTACCAAGCATATTGGTAGGTATTCTGGTCGAACTACATTGACCCTGTTCGACTTTAACCTTCATTTTCTGAACTCTACCACTTCTGAGACGTGGTGGAGACATTATTATGAGGAAGAGTTCTTCGACGAGAAGGACTTCTCCCACCATCTGCGTGAGGCATTCAAGCTGGTTCTTGACAGAGTCAAAAAAGGTATTCCTTTTTCCATCCCTTCGTTTTAGATTTGTTTTTTCAACTCCTAACTAACCATAGCTGTTTTGCCTTTCGTTTAGCTGTCAAGCGTGTTGCTTCGAAGAAAAAAGCTGAGAGTACAAAAGGGGGAGACTCTGCTATCAATCCCTCTCCTAAGGTACTTACCTTTCCTTTTTTACCCTTAGTTTTATCTGACGTAGTTATTGATCTTCTCGACTTGGTTTTCTACATGCTTAGGAATCAACCCCCAAAAAGCAGAAGGTTCAAGAGATCTAAATATCTAGCGATGAGGAAGAGGAGTCTCCACCTGTTCCTTTGCAGAGACGAAGATTGATAAAACCAACTCCTGTTGTCGAAACCCGTCCAAAGATTAGGATTAAAACTACGGCGGGGAGGCTACCTCCTGTCATCATCAATGAACCCACTGAACAGGAGGTAATCGCCAGATTAAACAATCCTAGTGAAAGTGACAATTCTAGTCCTGGTGCTGAAATCCCAGTACAGGTATCCACTTCGACTGCTTGTTATGTACTTCTCACTCTCTCTTACTCTGTGACGTTTTTAAAAGCAATAAATTCTTTCTATTTTCCAGGACACTGCTGGAACTTCGACACGAAATCCTACTCATGTCGAGGACTCGACCACTTGCTTGAATAGTGATGGGATTCCTACCTACAGACCCTCTTCAGCAAAAGACTCCTTCGTGAGTTCAGCTGACGAAGTGAATCTGACTTCTGAACCCCAGCATGAAACCATAGAAGAAGCTGATGAAGAAGAAGCTGAAGGAAATCAAGAGAAGGTTAGGATTCCTATGGTCGAAGTTGAAATAGAGAGGGAACATGTGGAGATCCCAGAAGCTGAGGATGAAGAAGCTCCTACTGAAGGAAACCAAAATCCTCCAGGTACGGAGGCAATTCCTACTCAAGTACCTAACGTGGTTATTACAGCCAACGCAAGCATCCCTTCGACGGGTTCCAAAACCAAAGAGGATTTGGCTTTACTGAAGCAACAAGATCTGTTAGGTTATCTGACTGCAATCTTGGAGGGTCGAGAGAGCTCCTCTGATCGTAGCGCCTCGACTGCATCTGGCAGATCTACCTCGACTTCCCCTCTCGACAAAGCTCTTCAAAAGGTTAAAGCACAAATCTTTAAAAGAGATTTGATGTTAACTTTAGAGGGGGAACCAACAGCGCCTTCCTATCTGAAATCTATCTTGAAAGTTGTCGATCTTCTTGTTGCCCCTCCAGATGTAGTCAGTGTAATCCTGGATTTACTTTCTATTGTCGAGCAAGTATCAACAGACTTCAATCGTCAAAGAATCATTAATCGTGATATTGAGGAAGCCAATGGCCAAGTGGCTGCTGCCTGGCATGCTGCCACTGAATCCACTTCTAGAGTAAAGGACTTGTCGAAGGCCCAGGAGGCTAGGCAAAAGGAAGTCGAGGAGCTTGATCAAGACAATGTTCAATTGAGAGCACAGATTGCAGAGTTAGAAGCAAAACTCGCTGCCAACGACAAAAAGAAAGAGGAGCTTCTTGTTGTGAACACTGAGTTGGAAAGCCAAAAAGAATTGGCTGAAGGGTTAAGACATGTCGATCGAACTCAATCTCTGGATGCTAAGCTCGAAACCCTTCACCAATCAAAAGCTCTCTGTGATTGAAGGCTAGAATTGCAACAGATCAAGTACCTCCAGATTAAAGCTAATCTTCCCTTCTGAATCTTGTTCCTCTCTATTATGTAATCACTTTCTGTAACAATTTCAAAGCCATTTTGGCCTCTTTAATGAAAATCATTTAAGTTTCCATTTTGGCATTCTTTATAATTAGTGATTATATATTATTTATTTTAATCTCTTAAAACACTGGTCTATACGTTTTCAAGTATTTACCATTTACCTTCAAGAGTCTTCGATCTCCACTTAACTCTTCGATCTCATAGGCTCCACCTGAGAAAGCCTGCACAATCTTAAAAGGTCCTTCCCACTTAGGGGACCATTTTCCCAAGCTTCGGTCCTTTCGATCCATTGGGAGTATTACTTTCCAAACTAGATCTTCAGGCTGAAACGTCTTGGATTTTACCCTTCGATTGTAGGATTTCTCGACTCGCTTCTTTTTTAGTCTCAAAAGATCTAAAGCTTTCAACCTTTCTTCGTCTAAGTCTACTAGCTCATCCAACATCATGTTCCAATAAACTTCGGAAGGGATCTCGTGATGTATTTGAATCCTTGTCGCTTGCAAGTGGATTTCCACTGGTAACACTGCATCATGACCATAGGTTAGGCGAAATGGTGTTGTCCCTGTAGCTTCTTTGGGACACGTTCGACATGCCCACAGGACTTGATCTAGTGTTTTGTGCCAGTTTCTGGGTTTCTTTCCCACATGTTTCTTTATTAAACTGATCACCACTTTGTTTGCTGCTTCGACCTGACCATTAGCTTGTGCATAATAAGGCGTAGACGTTAATAGCTTAAACCCCACTTCTGCAGCGAAATCTTGCATTTTTCGACCAGTGAACACTGATCCTTGGTCTGTAGTTATTGTCTCAGGGATCCCAAACTTGTATATGATGTGCTTTTGAATGAATTCTATGACATTCTCCTGGTCTACATTGATTAAAGGAATCTCTTTGATCCATTTAGTAAAGTAATCAATGCCCACCAATATATACTTCTGACCTTTAGAAGATGTTGGTCGAATTTCTCCAATGAGATCCAAAGCCCATCCTCTAAAAGGCCAAGGTTTCACAATCGAGTGAAGTTCATTTGCTGGCACATGTTGAATGCCTGTATGTTTTTGGCATTCTTGGCATCCTTTGGCAAACTCAACACAATCTTTTAGCATAGTGGGCCAATATAAGCCTTGTCGAAACAATAACCATTTCATTTTTTGGCCTACTTGGTGTGCTCCACATGCCCCAGCGTGTGTGGTAGAAAGGGCCACATACGCTTCTGTTTCACTTAAGCATTTCAAGAGTACACCTTCTGGCGTTTTCTTAAATAGTTCGTTTCCCATCAACACATAACTCAGTGCTATGTACTTTATCTTTCGTTCTGTCGAAGCTGCTGGATTTTGTAAATAATCCACTACAGGCTTTCTCCAATCCTGCTCTGTTAGATTGTCTATGAACGATATTTCAAAATTCTCCTGATCAGTATATCCCAACTTTGTGGTCTTTAAGTCTGATGGAAATAATTTGGTGGCAGTTACTCTCCCCCTAACTTCGATTGCCTGTTTCAGCCTCTCTTTCGAAACTTTATACCCAGAAGTAATTTGTGCCAAATCGTTGGCTGCTTGATTTTCTAATCTGGGTATGTGTCGAATGTTAACTGCCTCAAAATTTTTCAACAAACGTCTGGCTATTACGAAATACATAATAAGGTTTTCTTTTATGCATTTATATTCTTTCGTAATTTGTTTTAGTACTAACTCTGAATCTCCCATTATTTCGACTCGAGTTGCCCCCAATTCCAACAAAATTTCAAGGCCTATAATTAATGCTTCATATTCAGCCTCATTATTCGAACAATCTCCATCTATTTTGTACTTAAATGTTGTTGGAATTTTATTTGGAGAAATAATAAGGACTCCGACTCCATCTTTATAACGAGATCCATCGAAGTAGAGTTTCCATGGTTCGATCTCCAAATAATTTAGTGATCTTTCTTGTACAGAGTGGTCGACTATAAAGTCTGCAACCACTTGGCCTTTTATAGCCTTAAGAGGCATGAAAGTTAATGAATATTCAGTCAATGCAAGTGCCCACTTGCCAACTCTACTATGCAGAATGGGTTTTAACAACATATACTTGAAAACGTCAAAATGAGACGAAACATAAACATTAACTGGCTTTATATATTGCTTAAGTTTTGTACATGAAAAATATAGACATAAACACAGTTTTTTAACTTCGTTATATCTAGTTTCTGCATCATTTAAAACTCTACTGAGGTAGTATATGGGCCTTTCGACACCATGTTCGTCCTCCTGAGCCAGCATGCTCCCTAAAGTCTTATCTGACGCAGCTATGTACAGTCTCATACTTCTACTTCGACAAGGAGGCACCAGAATAGGTGGTTTAGTGAGGTACTCTTTGATTTTATCGAAGGCCTATTGATGTTCTTCCTTCCATTCAAATCCTCCTTTGTTGAGTCGAAGTAATGGCGAAAAGGCTTGCGTTTTCCCACTAAGGTTGGATATAAATCTCCTTAGGAAAATTATTTTCCCAAGCAGGGATTGCAATTCCTTTTTGTTAGTTGGCGCTTTGGCTTGCAAGATAGCTTTGGTCTTGTTTTGATTTATCTCGATACCTTTCTTGTGGACCACAAAACCTAAGAAATCTCCTGCTCTTACAACAAAAGCACATTTCATAGGATTCATCTTCAAGCCATAACGTCTCATCCTCTCAAAGGATTGTCGAAGATGATCCATATGAGCCTTCCCTGAAACATATTTGACAATAATATCATCAATATAAATTTGCATGAAAGTGTCAATAAAGTCATGGAAGATCGCATTCATGGCTCTTTGATACGTTGCCCCTGCATTTTTTAGGCCAAAAGGCATCACTACCCATTCATAGGTGCCTAAAGCCCCAGGGCAACGAAAGGCCATTTTCGACACATATTCTTCAGCAATGAAGATTTGATTGTATCCAGAATAGCCATCCAGCATACTCATGTATTCGAAACCAGTGGCAGAATCCACAAGCATTTCCGCCACTGGCATTGGATATTCGTCTTTGGGGGTCGCAGCATTGAGATCTCTTAAATCAATGCACACCCTCAAGGTACCATTTTTCTTTATAACAGGTACAATATTTGCAATCCATTCGACATACCTGGTTGTTCTAATGAACTTGCACTTCAGCAGCCTTTCGACTTCCGTTTTGATTTTTGATAAAATCTCTGGTGCAAACTGTCTTGGAGTCTGCTTAACGGGTTTCTTTCCAGGCTTTATTGGTAACTGCAGCTCGACCAATCCTCTGTCGAGACCAGGCATCTCGTCATAGTCCCACACGAAGCAATCCTTGAACTCTTTCAGTAATTTAATCATTTCGACCTTGAGTCTTGGATCCATCTTTGCGCTTATGTACGTGGGCCTATTCACAGGACCTTCGCCTAGATTTACCTCTTCTAGAGGATCTTGTGCCAACATTCTGACATTGTGCTCCAGCGGGTCCTTTTCGAAACCAAGAGGTTCGTCGTCATAGATGGCGTCTAACCTCTGGTCTATAAAGTCTTTCGTTCCCAAGTCGGGAGGCTCAGGATCGAAATCTTTCCCAGGCCCTATCTTCGACATAACTTGTTCATTAGCCTTGGAAGCCACATATTTAACTTCAGCCTCTAAAGCCGCTATCATTCTGTTTTCAGCCACATAGGCCGAAATCTTTTGGAGAGTTGATGACTCAGTCATCATCATCAAATTCGCTGCCCCAGCCTGTTGGCCATATATCACTGATTCCTCCAAAGTCTATGTTGAATAAATCTTCTCTATCCCACTGGAAACCATAATCAGAGTGCAGGTATAGAGAGCAGAACGCATTTGGAGTTGGAGTCAAATCAAACTCTGGTGGGTTACAAGGCCCTATGTGAGCCAAATTCCTATCGAAATCAATCTTTCTGACACTATTTATTTCACCCAGGTAGTAACTCTGGTCTGCTTCAATGTTCTCCACAATGCCATCTGGGCGCCACATTATGACCCTTTGGTGCATCGAAGATGGCACTGCTCCAATGCCATGTATCCACTCTCGACCAAGGAGTAGATTGTAGTTGGGTTTTGCTAAAATAACCATGAACATGGTGGGTCGAAGGATTGAGCCCACTTTGAGGTCGAGTTGAATGACACCCATTGTGGTGCCAATGCCCCCTTCATAATTGGATAAGACCATGTTGTGTGGCTTTATGTCGGCATCTCTTTTGCCTAACTTTTCCAGCATGAATTGCAGTATGATATTAATGGTTGCCCCACAATCAACCAGAATTTTGTTTATGGTTACCTCCCCAACTTTAGCTCTAATGAACAGTGGTTTCAGATGGCTCTTCATTGCCTCTGTTAGGGGTTCAAAGAATGAGTTTTGTTCTTCCACGCATCCATTGTTCATTATATAATAACATACTGGCTTATGTCTAGCCAGTTCCTGTTCCACCATTAGGTCAGTCTCTTCGACTTCGACCTCTCGATTATATTCTTTGGGCAACACAGATATGACATTCACCATGATGTCCAAACTGTCACTAGAGTCGGAGTCATCATCATTCGACCCACACTCTTCCGCCCAGGGCATAGGATTTCTCTCCAGAGGTTTCCTTTGTCTTTTCTGCACATTGGTGCTAACTTCTGGATAAGGCCCAGCTGCCTCTTTCTCAGCCTTTCGTCGTCTTTGAAACCTCCTCCATTGTGAACGAGACATAGGATTCTTTCCTTTATAGTTGCTCGACACATGGGTCATTTTGTTCGATGCAGAGGCATGGCATTCCTTTCTGTAATCTAGAGAGGAACCTCTTGGTACGTCGAATGTCTGCCACCTTTCTTCATTTGGCCGTTTTCTTCCCATGGTATTCAGCCAGGTATCAGTAGGTACATTATTTGGAGGCCTAAAAGTTGGTGGCCTCCTTTCTTGAGTCATGGGTCTTTGTTGATGTCCCCTTCTGGGGTCAAATCGAATTTCTGGACCCATTCTTTGTTGGGCATTGGTACCCTGTTTTGCTTTTACAGTCTGCATCACCTGTATGTGTTCAGCGGCCTTTTAATCAAAAATAGAGCTACACCTAGGGCATAGCATCACCTCTGATTTCTTCTTTTGACATCTACGCAAAAAATCTGCCAAATTTTCATCCTCCTTTGGGAATGCAGTTTTGTTTACCTCCTCTTGTCAAAGGGTTTCCTCTGAAACTATGGCTCCAGAGACTTCGACCACATTAACCTGCAAGTTGCTTTTGGCAGTCAGGTTCATCTTCTGCATTTTGGCCTCCAAGGCTTCTGTCGAACCCTTTGCAGCATCCAAATAAGAACCTGTGATGGTTCTTTTGCTGGAGCTTTCAGCAACTCCTTTGATCAGTTTCAGGCCAACATCAGCCTTTTTGTTTGACGCTTGGTCAACTTCTTTTTTCGAATCCAGGCCTTCAGTGGCCTTTCTCACCCCTTCGATTGTTTTCCTGGAGATGTTCCCAGTGAAACTTCCGAAGATGGGTTTTGTGATGAAATCTTCAGACACTTCTACCATATGAATGCCAACTGGTTCGACATAATGAGCTTCTGCTTGTAGTGGGTTTGTGTCGATTTTCATTGCTAGTTTATCAGCAAATTTCAGCCTTCCTTCATTCAGTGCATGTTGAACGAGATCCCTGAAAAGGAAACATTGTGAGATTTTATGTCCTAAAAAATTATGATATTTACAAAAACATCTTTTCTTTCCCTGTTCTAAAGGAGGCAATTTGGCCCCTGGGGGCACTATCATCTGTCCATCTTTAACTAATAGATCGAATATTTCGTCACACTTGGATATGTCGAAACTATAAGTTTTCTTAGGAAATTTATCACTGTTTTTCTCAGGTTCCACAGGATTTTTTCCATTTGATGGCACCAACAATTTACAAGCATATGGTGGTCCATGTTTTAATTCAGCTAAATCAATTTCGCCTTCTTCAATATCTATAGGATCGCTGTATGTCTATGGATTGTCATCATCCATTTCGACATAAGCTACCCTTTCTCGTCGAAGAGTTTTAGCAGTTTTGGCCTTTTCAGCCTTAAGGCGTTCTACTTGTCGAACCCTATCAGCAAGTTGGGCCATATCCCTTAGGTATTGTGTATCCAACTTTTTCCTAATCGAATAATCCAGGCCACCTGCTGCTATTTCAACTAATTCATGCTCAGGTACTTGGGTAAAGCATCTGGCTTTGAGTAGTCGAAATCTATTTAGATATTCATCAATTGGCTCTGTGAACCTTCTTTTTACACTAGCCAATTCTTTTAGACTTATCTTGGTTTGACCCATGTAAAATTGTTCATGGAACAATCTTTCTAATTGGTTCTAGTTGTGGATCAAATTGGATGGGAGGGTAGTGAACCAAGTAAAAGAATTTTTAGTTAAGGAACTTAGGAAGTATTTGATACTAAGGTTTTCATTGTTTGCTATTTCTCCCGCCTCTATCAAATACCTAGCCACATGATCGACAGTCGACTCTGTCGTATCCCCGAAAATTTAGTGAATTTTGGGACTTTTCCCCTAGGTGGTAAGTCCGTTTGCAGAATATATTCTGACAATGGGGATGTAAAGTTTGGTCTATGGAAACCAACATTCATCCCGTTTTGAAGCATGATTCTCTCGATCATAGTGGTTAAATTATTATCCGCCCCATAGTTCTGGTGTCGAACTTGTTGTATTAATTCGTCAGCATTTTGGTTTCTATTAGCCAGAATAACGCCCTGATCGATTTCTCGATGGTTTCGAGGTATCTCTAATCTTGGTTGTTCTACTTCGACCCTTGGAACTTGGGGGTTTGGATTAATGGTCAAATCTTCTTCCATGATTACCCCTTGATTTAATCTTATTGGTACCCTCTGGTGCTGTCGAACAACTTGGGGAAGTTGAGCAACTTGAGGCACCCCAAAGAATTCAGCCATGCGCGTTATCTGCGTTGTCATCTGTTGATTCGACTGGGTGGCAGTCTGAATGAGGGGATTTAGTATTGTACTTAGAGTTTGTGCTAACATTTGTACCATTTCATGGTTACTTTCGTCCATCTATTGCCTCAAAATTGTTGTCGAAGCATTTGTGAAACTTGGTATCATATGAGATGGCCCTCCTAAAAATTGGTTTCTACTGGCTCCAGATCCCTGTAATGGTGATGTGGCATTTACCAAAGGTTCTGAGAAAGTAGACGCAACATTCATAAGGCTAGCCATTTCAGTAGTTGGCATGCCATATGGCTGTTCTCGACCCATCCAGGTTGTCGAAAAGCCTGGGGGTACAGTTGATCGAGACCCTAGGTTCATCCTTGGTGGGGGTGTTCCTAAAGGACCTCTTGGACCCATATACGTAAGTAAGGGTCCAGTTTGATTCGTGGTTAACGCTGATATGGATCCGACAGAAGTTGGGATGTTCCCTTCGACAACAGTAATAACTGTTGTTCCTGTGATCAGTGGAGGTATTTCTCCATGGTTTGGCTCATTAGCCATACTACTCTCTCCGCTTTCTTTCCTAACAGTATATTTGTTGGTTATTCTACCACTTCGTAATAACATGCAATGTTATAACTGTACAGAAAAAAAACAATAACATAGGCAATTAGCAACGTCCCACCAGGTGTGCCAATTTGTTTACCGTTGTTTTTGGTAAACAACCACTGGTCTCCAAAAAGGGTAAGTTTTTTGGTTTACTTGCGGGATCGACCAAACTAATCCCAGAACATATGCTAATCTTTATGTAAAATGAGTGAGAAGGAAGAACGCACGTTCGACCCGGGGGAGAGATGTTGAAGATTGTTGAACAGTAAATGAAAGCATAAAAATGTAAGTAAAAGAAGTAAAAGAAGTAAAAGGTAACTTTGCCAGATAATGGTAAAGTAAAGTAAAAAGACTTTTATTAAGTAAAAAAGGTGTTTCTAACGTACATTGTTATGCTTTTTATCCTTTCTCACGCAGTAGTTACTTGGATAATATTTGAGAGATTTAGTACTATCTGTTGAACACACTAAAAAATTACACAAACTTCTTAATTTATACTAAAAATAGGTAACCGCCGAGGGGACATTCTGCGCTAGGATGAAGACAAGTGTCTCCTGCATGCCTCTCGACCCATGGATTTTTGCCACGTTTCCTTCCCTTAGACGCTGATGAAAACCACCTTTCCCTCCAATAATTCAAATTTCAAAATGGTCTTCGTCCCATGTGCCAAGGCGCGAACACTTCCCTTCAGTCGAACAACCTGCATCTGCCTTGGTCGAATGAACCTTTGGTCGAAGCTTCTTATTATATCTTGGATCCTTTTCCTTAAATTATCTCATGCGTCGAATTACACCTCCTGGTGTAGTTCATTTCCAGTTGTTTGGTCAAAGAGACCAAATATAGCAAGTGTCGAATTTGGGAGCCAACACTATGTTAACTGGAAATTTCGACTACATGAGTTTTAGTTGAATTAATACATTTTGGATGATGTGATTCGGAGGAAAGAATAAAAGAGTCCATGAGAAGATTTTGATAAATGAAGAGCTAAAACTGAAGCTTTAATTTTTCTAAGTGTTGACGAAAGAATCGTATACGGACCATAGAGATATCAAGTTTATTCGAAGTATCAATGAGCATACTTCGACCGTCATGTTTTGGCGCTTTAAAGATAAGGAGTTTCAAATTCAAAAAGATTAATCTTATCCAAAGAGACGCGTGGAAGATTGGAATTCGAAGATACATGCGATTGTCGAATGTGGCGTCATATTATTTAGAGACCGTTGGTAGAAATTAGTATAAATAGGGGTCATAGTGTTAAGATTCAGTGTGTTCACATCTTTTGTACAAACACTCAAATCACTCAAAGTACAAACGTTAAGAGAAAAGCGTTTGCGAGAATGTACGTATGATGCTCCATTTTTACATTTATAGTCATTTGATTTCATTTGAAGTTTTATATATTCCATTTAAATTTCAGTTGAAAGCCTTTTACATTTAAGTCTTATCTTTAAAGTATTACCTTAATATCTACAAAATAATAATTGAAATAACATTTATCTAAAATAATGAAGGTGTTGCTGAAAATACTCTTTGTTATAAGAACATAAAACATTAAATAAGAACACATGCACTTAGGATCAATCTGATCGATCCTGCCAGTTACCATTTCTAGATGGATTTGAAAGATCAGCAATTGTTTACTAAATTCCACGGCAAACACACTGTCAATGTAAAATATTTTACACGATCAGTGCATCACAACCCTTAAAAAGAAATACTACAGTACTTTATATGTGATTTAAAGATAAAGTCAAACTTCTACAAAAACTAACAGTTATGATTTCACTGACAATATAAAACTGCTTTACACTGTCGGTGTATTTCCATTAAATCCTTAAAAATATGAAAATCAAAGTTACAATTATTAATATACAAATACATTTTTTGAAAAATTGATAAACAAAATAAATATACTAAATATATTAATTAGACAATTATATATATGAAAAATACTACGAGTGATTATTACAAAATGTGATAAAAATTAAGAGTGATTATTATAAAAGTAGAGAGTACATATTTTTCCTCTATTACAATTAATTATTTTGGTTAACTAAGAAATGAAAAAATATGTTGTTTATTATAAAATAACTAATATTCAAATTAAGTTACACATATTAATATACAAATGATTTTTTTGGACTAAACTATTTTGAGCTAATTATTTTGTCTAACATAAGCTATTTTTGAGCTATTTGGTCTAAGTATAGTATGCTCAAACTAGTACATTGCTTACCCAAATTAAATAATAAAAAATAGTTAAATAAAACACATTGCTATGAACCCGTGTTTTCATCATAATTACAAGTACTACTACTAGCTAGTAGTTTTCCCACCTATCAAATCCCAATCTGTCTCAGGTTAGGAGGCAAGTAGCCGATTACAACTTTTCTTCAACTTCACATCAAGTTGACATTGGGACATGGCAAAGGTTAACCAAACGGACATCCAAAAAATAACCAAATGATGTACCCAACATATACTAGTACTTAAGCTCCATTTCCATACTCCATTCATTATTCCAATTTCACCTTCCTGCACAAAAAATACTCAAACTTACATTACAGAACGAAGAAAAAAATCTCCATACAAGGGAAAAACAAAAACCAAACCCACAAAGCATCACAAAACTGCATAAGATAAGAAGCCAAGAGTTTTAACTCATTCTCTAAAGATTAGCGAGCATTACACTGAGACTCACAAAAGGATTTCAGATCAGAGATCATTGTAATTTCATCGAGGTCATAGATTTTTATTTTTGTTTACTTATTAGTATGTACAATATGTGTTTGATTGATACTTTTTTCGAACTAAGATATAACTTTTCATAATCATATATCTTGGCATGTATATTTTGTGTTTCATAATCTTATATTTTGGCATCAACTTTTCACAACATGTGTTTGCTTGATTGATTGTTGTGGAACTTTAGTTTGTATTATGTTTTTATACCATTATTAAACTGTTTTTTTGAATGATTTTTGTAGTCATCAAACTACTAGTCATGACAGTTACAACTACAAACCAAAAGAGTACGAATCTTCAGCGTTTACACCTTTTGTGGAAGGCAAAAAGGTGGCGGAAACCGAAAGGAAAGCAACAAAAACTAAGTGAAATGTAACATTGTGCACATCCTCAGCACCCCTTAAAATCAGACAAAAAAAAGGGGTAAGGGGAGATACAGATCAAGGGGAACTAAACAAGGTTAGGAAGACACTTTTTTGTCAACTGGAGGGTGTCATTGATAATTATTTTTACATAAACTTCATGCCAGGCACAAATGTTTTTGAATATGAATTTGTTGATAAACCATCTAGAATTCCCTACGTAAGCATTCATTACTTATCTTGAATAACACCAAATATTACATGATACAAAATTATTCATCATATCAGTCTTTGTTTCATGTGTACTTAATAACAGTGGATGCATATGATATTTAAACCATCTCTATCTATGCCGCTTAGTGGCATATATGCTTCCACATGGGCGTACATCTTCATGATTGACGAAGATGAACTGAAAGGGTATTTATTTTTAATGATCTTGCTAAAAACTACGAGACTAAGTTTAATTATCATAGTTAGTTTGATGATTATATCAATTTTATCTGTAATGATGAGGTTTTGGTAAAAATAAATACAAGTGTATACGGAGACAGGAAAACACTAAGTCCCCCATGCCAAGATGTCGTTTGGACCAACAAGTTATTATTAATGTGATAATGACTAAAATTTATTCTATTTATGTAAAACTATGTTAATATCATTTTCATATGACTGAATAAATTATTAATCTTGTTGTTGCAAGACAAAACTGGTTTATAGATTGTGTGGGAAAAACCAAGTCCATCTTGTATCTGCCTACTGAGTTTGCGATGATTACTACCACTAATACTATTGTTACATGTACTGTTAAATTGTAATTCATAGGTGTCAAAATAAGATTTGATTTGTTTAGATTTAAATAGATTTGAATTTAAATCTAGATTAGATTTGATTTAGTAAAGAGATATTTTGGGCTTGGGTTTAGCTTAGGGAGCAAGCTAACCTAAATCTATAAATAGAGGGAGTAACCCCTTATTTTTGTATTCAAGTCATTGAAGTCATTCACAGTATTTTGCAGTTGCAAAGTGAATTAATAAAGATTCCACAGTTTGTGGGCATAATAGAAATTCTGCAGAAATATCTCCATTGTTCTTTTCTTTGTTTGTCATAACTAATCATCAGTGGTGGTCGAAATTCATCATAGAGTATTGGTGGATTTCCAACATCTGGTATCAAGAGCTTGTGTTTCGATTCAAGGGAAGTGTCAATCAAGAACGATTGAAGAATTCACGATGACAAGTTATGGAAATGCAAACTATCCAGCAACGCTGCCAATTCTGAAAGTCGACAACTATGAGAATTGGTGCAAGCAGATGAAAGTCCTATTAAGGTGTCAAGGCCTTTGGGACCTTGTAAAAGATGGAGTCGAAGCGCTTGGCGAAAACGCTTCAGAAGAAGAAAAGAAGAAATATACAGAATCTGAGAAGCAGAGTTATAAAGCATTGTTTATAATTCATCAATGTGTCAGCCCAGACAACTTCGAAAAGATTAGTGATTCAGAATCTGCAAAAGAAGCTTGGGAGATCCTGGAGAAATCTTTTGGAGGCGCTGAGAAGGTGAAAGAAGTGAGGTTACAAACTCACAAAAGGACCTATGAACTGCTTCAGATGGAAGACAATGAAAACATATCTGATTTCTTCACTAGAGTTACAAAACTAGTGAATCAAATCAAGACATGTGGAGAAACATTAACAACAAGATCTGTTGTTTCGAAGATCCTGAGATCCTTAGCCCCTAAGTTCGACCACATAGTGGTGGCGATAGAAGAAGGGAAAGACTTGTCGAAATTGACAAAGGAAGAGCTTCAAGGGACGCTCGAATCTCATGAACAAAGAATGAACGAAAGAGCTGCAGGAAAATCGAAGAGTGATGTGGCCTTGCAGACACATTCAACAAAAGAGACCAAAGGCAAAGGAAAGTATTTCGACAGAAGTAGAGGTGGCTACAACAAATCGAATGGCAGAGGAAACCAAATCGAAGGAGACGTGTCGAATCAAAGAAGACCACACCAAGGATACCAAAGAGGTGGTGCTGCAAACAGAGGAAGAGGTGGTGGTCGAAAACCTGATAAGAGTCACATTCAATGTTATAATTGTCAGAAGTATGGTCACTATTCGAGTGATTGTCCAGAAAAACGAAAGAATCAAGAAAGTGATGCAAAGCTGGCAAAACATGAAGAAGAAGAAGAGATGATGCTGATGGTCACAACAAGAGATGAAGATAGATTCAAGGACCAATGGTACTTGGATTCAGGATGTTCATCACATATGTCTGGAAGGAAAGACTGGTTCGTCAACATAAAACCCTCAACGAAAAATTTGGTAAAATTTGCGAATGACAACACCCTAGTAGCTGAAGGTATTGGTGATGTTATGATCATGAGGAAAGATGGCAAGAAGTCATTAATTTCGAATGTATTGTACATACCAGGCATGAAGAGCAATTTGCTCAGTATAGGGCAGTTGGTCAAAAAGAATTATAAAGTATCAATCGAAGATAAGTTGATGAGAGTTGTTGATGCAAATGGGAGAGTAATCTTGAAGGCTCCTATGTCTCAGAATCGAACCTTCAAGATTGAACTAAATGTGATGGAGCACAAGTGCCTTTCGACTGCAGCTAGCAGAGATGAATGGATATGGCATTATAGACTAGGTCATCTCAACTTCAGAGACATCAGAGATTTGAAGAGAAGAAATATGGTTTCAGGATTGCCTGAAATTTACATTCCAAACGAAGTATGTGAAGAATGTGTGCAAGCGAAGCAACACAAGAACAACTTCAGCAAGGATGCAGGAAGCAGATCGAAGGCTAATCTCGAAGTCATATACTCTGATGTATGTGGACCAATCCAGGTGGATTCGATGGGAGGTAACAAATACTTTGTTACATTCATAGATGATTTCAGTCGAAAGTTATGGACTTACCTGATCAAGAAGAAAAGTGAAGTGTTCGAAGTATTTATCAAGTTCAAGTCCATGGTCGAAAGACAAAGTGGTCGAAAGCTCAAAGTTTTGAGAACTGATGGTGGAGGAGAATATGTGTCGAAAGATTTCGACAGATTATGTGAAAAAGAAGGGATTATGCATGAGGTGGTGCCACCCTATACTCCACAGCAAAATGGAATTGCAGAAAGGAAAAATAGAACCATCATGAATATGGTGAGAAGTATGTTGAAAGGCAAGAATTTACCCAAAGAGTTCTGGGGTGAAGCTGTTTCGACTGCAACATACATTTTGAACAGAAGTCCTACAAAGAAGCTAGAAGGAATTACTCCAGAAGAATGTTGGTCTGGTGTGAAGCCTAGCTTAAGTCATCTGAAAGTATTTGGATCTATTGCACATAGACATGTACCAGATCAGTTGAGAAAGAAACTTGATGACAAGTCAAGTCAAATGATCCTAGTTGGATATCATTCGACAGGAGGCTACAAGTTGTTCGATCCAGAGAACAAGAAGATTGTGATCAGCAAGGACGTGATCATAGATGAGTTCAAAGAATGGGATTGGACTGCAAATGTCAAGAAAGATTCAGTGGGAATCTTATTCGAAGAGCCAGAAACTCAAGTCGAAAGAGAAGTTCGACAAGAGGAGCCAGCAGATATACCCAGTACAAGCAGACCTCAAAGAACAAGACGCATTCCTGCAAGATTGCAAGATTGTGTGATTACATCAGATGATGTAATAGATGATGAAGGTGAGCTGGTACATTATGCTTTCTATGCAGATGTCGAACCTGTTAATGCAGCTGAAGCATTAAAGGATTCGAAGTGGGTGAAAGCAATGAACGAAGAAGTAAAGTCTATCGAAGACAACAACACTTGGTCACTTGTCGAATTGCCTCAAGGCAAGAAGGCAATTGATGTCAAGTGGGTATACAAAGTGAAGACTAATTCGAAAGGTGAAGTAACTCGACACAAAGCAAGACTTGTTGCGAAAGGATTTCTACAGAAAGAAGGAATAGACTTCGACGAAGTTTTTGCACCTGTTGCTAGGATCGAAACAATCAGACTGGTTGTTGGTCTAGCAGAAATCAACAGTTGGCACATATGTCAGATGGACGTGAAGTGTGCATTCCTAAATGGACCCTTAGATAAAGAAGTCTATGTTAAACAACCAGTTGGGTTTGTGAAACATGACGAAGAAAGAAAGGTGTACAGGCTACATAAAGCCCTGTATGGTTTGAAACAAGCTCCAAGGGCTTGGAATAAGAAAATTGATAGTTTTCTAAGGGAGAAGGAATTTGTGAAATGCATAACTGAACATGGAGTATATGTAAGAAGAAGCAAGAGTAAATTGCTTATACTATGTCTCTATGTAGATGATTTGTTGATAACAGGTAGCTGCAAGAGTGAGATCGAAGACTTCAAAGTTGATCTTAGCAAGGAATTCGAAATGTCTGATTTGGGTGAGATTTCATATTTCCTTGGTATCGAATTCTACAAAAGCAGTAGAGGTTTGATGATGCATCAAAGAAGATATGCAGGGGAAATTCTCAAGAGGTTTGAGATGGAAGAATGCAACTCAACTTCGACACCTGCAGAACCAAGACTACAACTGTCGAAAGATGCAGATGAAGATGATGTTGATCCAACCCAATACAGAAGACTTATTGGATCATTGAGATACCTTTGTCATACAAGGCCTGACTTAGCATACAGTGTAGGTATGGTAAGTAGATTCATGCAGAAGCCAAAGGTATCACATCTAGCAGCTGTGAAGAGGATACTAAGGTATCTCAAAGGAACTTTCGATTATGGCATTCTGTTTCCTGCAGTTGATAAAGGAAAAGAATGCAAGCTAGTGGGATACACTGATTCGAGTTGGTGTAGTGATGCTGAAGATCGAAAGTCAACAGCAGGATATGTGTTTATGCTAGGTGGTGCAACAATTGCTTGGAGTTCGAGAAAAGAACCAGTAGTAGCATTATCATCATGCGAAGCAGAATACATAGCTGCTTCTCTTTGTGCATGCCAAGCAACCTGGATGGTGAACTTGGTCGAAGAGATAACAGGGAAAAATCATGGAGCAATTACCATGAAGATAGACAGCATGTCAGCTATCAACCTGGCAAAGAACCCAATAGCACATGGTCGAAGTAAGCACATCGAAATGAGGTTCCATTATCTTCGAGAGCGGGTAGCAGATGGGAAGATGAATTTGGAACACTGCAGAACTGAGAATCAGATTGCAGACATCATGACGAAGGGAATGCAGGTCGAAGTATTCAGAAAGCTAAGGGCCATGATGAACATAGACAGTTTAGACACAATGAATTAGGTGGTGTGTTAAATTGTAATTCATAGGTGTCAAAATAAGATTTGATTTGTTTAGATTTAAATAGATTTGAATTTAAATCTAGATTAGATTTGATTTAGTAAAGAGATATTTTGGGCTTGGGTTTAGCTTAGGGAGCAAGCTAACCTAAATCTATAAATAGAGGGAGTAACCCCTTATTTTTGTATTCAAGTCATTGAAGTCATTCACAGTATTTTGCAGTTGCAAAGTGAATTAATAAAGATTCCACAGTTTGTGGGCAGAATAGAAATTCTGCAGAAATATCTCCATTGTTCTTTTCTTTGTTTGTCATAACTAATCATCAGTGGTGGTCGAAATTCATCATAGAGTATTGGTGGATTTCCAACATGTACATTCCTATAGTAATAATTATTGACTTAAAATACATTTATTGTTTTATTTTAGTTTTAATTGTAGCAATATGACTTGGATGGACAACATTCTATTGAATATGTGAGGAACATATACCAAACTCTATTCTTGACAACAAAAAGAGTTATTTCCAGGGTGAGTTGTGTGTTACTTTGTTCCCAAAAACTTGGCACATTAAATAATTTGTTCCTAAAACTTAATATTACATTTTTACATATTTTTATTCCAATCAACAACCAAGGGGTGAACTGGTATGTATTGGTTGTCGATTGTTTCGAAAGAAAATTGTATTGGTTGGACTCGTGGGATTGTCCTGAAAGACATGATTTCAAATGTCGTGCAATATTAAAATTTGTATGCTTCTGTGTGTGAATTTGTTTTTTACTTTCCAATAAATTGTTTAGCTTTCTTAAACTTTGGTTTCTACTATGTGGCAGGCCATATTTCTTGAGGAAATTATGAGTCATGAATCTTTGTTGAGATCAATCCACTTTGTCAGGGAAATGTAATAACAACATTCACCCTTGTTGAACCAAATTGCATTAGAAAACAACGGATCAACTCGTAAGTACTCTCACACATTACTCTATTTTACCGGCTGACCATATAATTACCTATTAGGAATATACTAATGCATTTATTGGCTGCCCACAAAAACGACTATGGAGTTTTTGTGTTTAAATGGATGATTGAGTGTGTCTTCAACAGTGATTTTTATGAGATCACTACTGTAAGTTGAATTCATGTGAATATCATTAATTTAATCATTTCCCATGTAATTACATTTCTAATTGTCCTAACTTTTCATAATTATATACATTATATGCAGTCACTGAGTTCTACAAGAATGAAACTCACACTCTTTTTGTTGCATTCACGCAATAACATGTTGTTGGACGAAGTGGTGATGAATTCTAAAGCATATTAGAAGGATCAGGAAAAGAGAAGGAAGACATTGGTAAAGTGAAAATAATGTTAGAAGTTTTTTCTGGTTAAAGTGAGGATGAAGTTTTTCCTAGTGCAACATGGGTTTGTCCGGTAGCGGTGTCTGTTTTGTGCTATTGTAGCATGAACTACTTTTCCGATTTTTGTTTTTGAAAGGGGGTTTGTTTGACTGGTTATTTTGGTGACTAGTTTTCGTCTTGGGGAAGTTAGGACTTTGTAATATGATGGCAGGCTATTTAATATTGACTTTTGGATGATTTTTTTTCATTTTGAATTACTTTGGTTTAAGGCCAAGTAAGTACATATTAAATATTCTTAGCTAATATAACTCTCTGTCTTCATCTGTTGTTTTTATGGCTTGTGTTATCAATGTTTTTTAAGTGTATTTTTAATGTTTTTAAAGTGTCTTTTAATCTTTATTTATTTCGTACTTCTCACCTGTTTTGGACTTCTTGAAGACTTCTTAGACTTATAAACTATTTTACTGCATTATATACTCTTGGCTAGGTCTTTAAAGAACAACATTCTCTTCTCTTTAAAGAACAACATTCTCTTCTCTTCTCTTTGTTTTCTAAAAACTCTATTTTTCTGCTCACCACCTAAGATAACCTCTCAAACTAAATTGGGTATGGAGAACCAGTTGGTTGTTATCGTTGAAGGTCGTGTTAACTTTGAAGAAAGGTTAGAGCATCTAGCCTTTGCTAACCAGTATATGGTCTCTAGTTTTGGATGTGATGAGTACTTTGTTATGCTTTATGATCCTACTTACCCGAATCTGGTTGCTGAATTCTGGGTGAATGCATATACCCAAGTGTTGAATCGAACAAAAGTCATTTGTTTAAAGTATATGGTATTCATACCATCATCTCTCGAACTACTATTGCACAGACAATAGGATGTGAGGACCATGGAATTCCTCCAAATATAATGTTCTGGGAACAGACCCTCCCATTCTATACCATCTTCAATGATTCATCTGATACTTCTAAAGCATCCAAGCTTAATCCTACGACATTATTCTGGTATCAAATTCTGGCCATTAACTTTTTGCCAAAGAACAAGAATATAGATGTCTTAGATAACTATAAAAGGAACTTTCTTCTTCTACTTGTCAACAAAGGTCCAAAGGTCAATCTCCCCTATATTTTCATTGAGTATATGAAGAAGACTTTTTATCCTTCCAAGAAGGAAAGACATTATGCATTCTTTATGGAAGAGTCCTCTCTGAACTACTCATGCAACAAGGAGTTGTGAAAACTAAGGTTGTGGTGGATTCTATAGTCCGGGGTCATGAGCTAGAGCTACCAAGAGTCTGGAGAGCCTCTGACAATGCCCCTTTCAAGGTCAGGGCGGTGACTCTGAATGGATCTTATGTGTAATTTTGTTTTCTTCGTATAATGTCTGATTTGTTTAATTTATAATTTGGTTTAATGCAACGGACCAGTACTGGTACGCGTGGACACCCTTTGGACTACATGAATTATCAAGTTATGTTATCTTATGATTATCAAATTTGTCAAGTTTCCTTATTTTTTTCCGAATAGTTGAGTTGTATTTTGTATAATGTGTCGTTTATTATATGTTTTGACCTGTTTGCCAAAATTCACTACCAATTACTATACGATAGTCACACACCAAATACACATAACAATTTTTTTCCAAATAACATAAAAATAATTATATGTTACGTCTGGATTTAACATACCTCTGTGACCTGGATATGTACAACTTAATTGAGCTAACAACTGACTTGAGCTCTCTTATATTCACATTCTCCTTCTTCACAAATTGACTTAATCTATAATCAACATGCTGCATACTTTCCAACACTGTTTCAAAATGCAACAAAACTTAAGTGATAATCATTTTCAAATAATAGAGCCAGTGTGATGATTTATCAGTGTTTTCAAATTTAGTATTGAACTCCAATACTAAATTCCCCATTGTAACAAAAAAGTGAACATTTTGTTGTGAGACAAAAATTTCCAATCTATTATACTCCATATAAACTTCATATTGCATCAAATTTAGTACTTTCTTGATGACTAACATTTACATGTTATCATTATATTGGATAAATTATAATCAGAAAGAACAAGCTTCAATTGGATCTAAAAAGTTGACATTATTTAACGTAAATACAAAGCTTCATCTTACAAAATTGTTCCAATAGCTAATGCACAAGAGCTTATCTCAAATTTATAGGCATGTTATGTGTTTATCATGCTATGTCCTTGCATCCCACACAGAGATTGCACTTGTTCTTTTTTATACAGTTTATTAACTGTGATTGGTTTACCCATGCAAGCCCTTCTTCGGTGTGTGTTTTCGACTTCAAACTCTTTCTGAGTAAAATGTTTGCCCCTACACTAGTGCAAAAATGACTTTTTACATCGGGTGAAACTGACTTTTTACATCGGTTTTGGGTCCGATGTAAAGTCAGGCGATATAGTAAATCAGAGAGTTTTTGCATCGGTTCCGGGACCGATGTAAAAAGTCCCTTTTTTACATCGGTTATAATATAAGAACCGATGTAATAAACAATTCTTATGCACATTTTTTAAAAAATTGATCCAGTTTTTTACATCGGTTGGAAGTAATACCCGATGTAAAAAGTCCCTTTTTTACATCGGTTATAATATATGAACCGATGTAAGAAACAGTTATTATGCACATTTTTAAAAAAAATTGATCTAGTTTTTTACATCGGTTGGAAGTAATACCCGATGTAAAAAGTCCCCAGTGACGCGACTTTTTACATCGGTTATTATCCCCAACCGATGTAAAAAGTCCCTTTTTGAAAGTTTTTACATCAGTTTTTACTAATAACCGATGTAAAATGTATGAAATTTTTTTGGAATAGATTATTTATTTTCTGGATGTTTCCCTGTACAAATATAATTTGTACCCATTTTTTCATATTTTTCCAATATCACACAGACTATATTTATGTCGCTATATAGATTTCATAGCTTTCCAACATCACATATATCACATCTAGGTCGATGTTTTCATATTTTTCACAACAAACTTACAAATTGAACAATTGTATTGCAAACTTGTATTGTATTACAACAAACAAACTTACAATTACAAATTCTTTACAAAATATACAACAATATTCAACTATTTATAAGTCTTTTTTCAAAACTTACAATTACATATTATTCACAAAATATACAAAAATATTCAACTATTTCTAAGTTTCCAAACTTAAATTACCAATATAAAATCTTCGGTAGACAACACCAAAATCACATTGCCTGACAATAAATAATAACAATTAACATCAGCAAAAAAATCAAGAAACTCAATAAATATGCAAAAACCATATGTATTGTGCAAAAACCACAACTTATACAATTCTATAAAACTCACCAAGATAAACTTAATTTTTATGTAACTCAAAAAAACATTTTGCCCAACGAAGTCGCAAATCATACAAATCATCTTGTGTTAATTCTGTTGGGTCATCAAATACCTATAATACATAAATATAACAATATAGAGTTAATTTTTAAAAATTCATATTAAGTCGAAAAATAAAAAGTAAATAACAAAGTAAAGTTATTTTTAGTACATGCATCCAATTCTCGGTTATATTAGCAGAGACAATATCCAACATATTTTTCATCACATAGTATCCACAATCATTAGAGTTATGTTGTTGCCTTGTCTACAATTGAATGACATAATTAGTGAATACTTATCGTAAATTTAACTATATAATTGTTGTACCCCAAATTTTGACCTAAGACGTCGTCTCCTATCTGCATCTTTACATTATATTTGTTTTGATCCATCGATTTTAAATTTCATGACTTTTTCGGGCCAAGAGCCATTTATGCTGAACATTGAATCATTTAATCGATTCGTGCAAAAATGATGTTTATTAATTATCTATTATCTAAAACTTGAATAATTGAAATTCATTTTTTCGATTATTATTTAGTTTAAAGATGTAGGGATAATAAAATGAACATCAGAGAAGAGGCGCATTAATTGTGCGGACGTTTTATTTATTTACTCATTATTTTTAAATTTAAGTAACTAGAATTTATTCTTAGTTATTCTATAATTTAAAGGTTATGAATAATATAAATAAGCATTTGAGGAAATTCATTGGTCAATAACGACTGTTTAATCGTTCGTCGGTCTAGATTAAATAATTGAAATCCTATTTTAATTATTATAATTTAGTTGAGAATGATGGATTAAATAATCGAAGGTATTAGTTGGTCAATGATAATTATTATTTATCTGTTATTATTTTGAATGAAGGTGATTGGAGATTTGTTTTCAATTATTATTCGTTTGGATAAAATAATAAACGATAAATAAATAGAGAAGAAGAATTAATAGACAAATAGTTTCTTTTATTCATTTTTTTTGGTACAAGCTATTTTGTAAATTATTGTATGTATTGCAATAAATTACAATAATGAATTGTCGAAATTAAAATAAAATAAACTAGTCTATCTTAATTCTAAAGCTTCCAATCCAATGCGTGTCCGCTCATTTAATTTTACCTGCACAATTAAAAGAAAAGAATTAGAATTCAAGTAAATAATTAAATGCAGAAAATAATTTTTAATGTTCATCATTAAATGTAATGGCCGGAATCAGTTATTTTATTTTTTGCAAATCACGGGATTTCTCCCGGTTCACAAAAAAGGGAGGAATTTTATTTCATAAGGAATGCAATTTAAAACATGCACAAACTTTTTCATTTTTTCAAAACTGCATAGTTGAAAGTAATTGCATTTTCATTTTCAAAAAAATCCAAATGCCTATTTCAAAAGAGCATACAGCATAAGCAACAAATATGTAGTAACTAATGTGCAAGCATGTCACTTGGACGTTTGCCTACACTAGCAGAAACAAAACAGAATTTGTATTAAAAGAAACATGCAGTTTGACCATACTTGCAAGCAATATGAAATTTCCTTTTTTCATCATTTTCTGGCCATTACAGTTTCAGAAGTGTACAGCTTATCATTTTTTTATCAAAGCTATGCTGAGAGAAAAGAAAGAGAGATAGAGAATTGGTTTTGCAGGTTTAGCATAAGCATAAGGAGATATACAAGACAAACCAAGAAAATATAGCCAGTATAATTAATAACACAAAAGAGGAGTAGAGACAAATTGGGGGGACAGGGGTGCAGAGTGCTCAGAAATCCCAGCAGCATATTTTCAAATTTTTTCAATCTGTGGCGTTCAAGAGGAAGGAGAGAACTGTTATATTAGATAACAAAAAGAAAACAAAGGGGGATCCAACCTGATAAGCCAGCAGACCCAACAACAAATCCACACAAGTTCTAAAGATACTATCCAAAAACCATCCTGCATATCAAAAATCCTGCACAAGTTCTAAAAACAACTATCCCAAAACCATCCTGCATATCAAAAATCCTGCACAAGTTCTAAAAACAACTATCCCAAAACCATCCTGCATATGGCATAACCTGCATCTAGACTATACAAACAATAGTCCATTATTTTCAACATAGCCTGTTATTTGCTAAACAATGGATTAGAGACCAAAACCACAAAATTGTGCCACACTAGAAATTTTCAGAAAAACACAACAGGACTTCATTCAACAACAAGACACAAGATTTGCAGCATACTATTAGAAGTGGGAAGAGAAGAGACTTACCTCGAGGAGTCGTCACTCCGATAACTTTCGGACAGGTAACACCGTTATTATCACATTGTTGTTTTGGTCTTAAGATTTTTCATGGCATCATAAGGATTATATCTACTGTGACATTACTCTACTTCTCAAATATTTCATTGTTGTCAATAATCTCTTCTGCACTCTTCCATTTCAAGTCAACGTTCTTAGCCTTCTCCGTTTCAGCCTCTTCCTCAGCTTTCTTCTTCTTTATCTTTTTTTTACTCTTCCTTGTCAAACCACTGCTTTTACCCTTCTCCGTTTCAGCCTCTTTCTCAGCTTTCTTCTTCTCTAATTCTGCTTGTTTGATATTCTCATCATGTGCTTTGAGAAACATCCTTATAAAATTTAACAGAGTTGCAGTAACTGCAATCAAGAATCCGAAAGTAAGTTAACTTGAGCAATACAAAATAGGTAATAGAGCAAATATGTTATCTTTGATAAATAGTGCAGGAATGATGAAACTGCATTTGGTCCTATTTAAATCTCATTAACTATAAAAAGGGTTGAACAAATATTTATATAAATGTGCGATGTAATTTATATAGGAATGTTATCTTATCATAATCCTAAACGATACTAACAAATAATAATATAATCAATATCTCAACAGTCATGTCCTCCCATTTCTCCACCCATCTCTTCTCCTCTTCCGCACAAACCCAGCAACTCCTTCGTCATCTCTCTCGCACTCCCTTACCTCACGAGACCCTTTTCCTATATCACAATCTTAGAACAACTAATGTTTTCACTCTTGACACCTTTAGTTTCCCTCCGTTGTTGAAAGCTGTTTCTAAACTTTCCGCCCTCACTTATGGTTCGGAGATTCATGGCCTTGCGTCAAAGCTTGGTTTCCTTTCTGACCCTTTTATTCAAACTGCCTTAATTGCAATGTATGTGTCGTGTGCCCGCATCATGGATGCACGGTTGCTGTTTGCTAAAATGTCTCACCCGGATGCTGTTGCTTGGAATACTATCATTGATGGGTACTGCTAGAATGGTCATTTTGATGATGCTTTAAGCCTCTTTGAAGATATGAAGAACTTTGGTGTGAAGCCTGATTTTGTTATCCTTTGTACTGTGCTCTCTGCCTGTGGTCATGCTAGAAAATTTAAGCTATGGTAGATCAATCCATGAGTTTATTAAGGACAATGGTCTTGCTATTGACTCTTATTTACAGCCTGCTCTCATTAACATGTATGCAAATTGTGGTGCAATAGAATGGGAGAGCCTCTGAACAACTATTCTGCTGTGGTAGAATCTGTTCGTATCATGACGGGGTCACCATTTCAATTGTCATTCAAAAGGATTACCATCTCAACGGTTGGCATCATTCATGCTATCAACAAGCTTCATAATGATTTTCCTGGTTTGAACTTGGCAGCCTCACCACCACGAATCACCAAGCCCACTCTTCCACTCTCACAGAACTCAACCTATCTCTTCATTATATCCTCCAATGTGAGCACCAAACAACATCACCATCAACCATAAATCATCCCTTCCCTGTTTCCGATAACCATCGCCATTCACCTCATTCTCTCTTCCTGTTCATCAACCTAACACTTCCCCCATCTCAGAATCCACTGAATCACCATCATCTTTCACTTGGAACCTCCAATCTGCTCTTCCCAACCACATCCTACCCTTGAACCACTGTTAACCTCCCTCTCCACAGCCTCATTATTTCAAGCCTTATCTCAGACATCTGGATCCTAACTTCACCTTCACATTCTTACTCCTAGATCTAACATAATAGAAAAACCTAAAAGACTATAATCTAAATTCAACGGTGCAGAAGATCAATTCGAATTTAAAACCTTGGGGATAATATCCAAAACACTTCAAGCATTCGTATCGTGTGAAGAATGAAGTGTAAGGTTGAAGAATGACTAACCTATGAAGTTGAGAATCACTTATGTATTTGTTGCACGCGTCGAAGACGAGAATGAACTCCAAAAGTCCAGAAAATCTTGAATCAACAGTCGCTGTGTTTCACCGTGCGGAAGCCACAAAGAAAACACCTTCATCATCTCGTCATTCTCTGTTCTCTCCATTATTTTTCGATGAACTTCAATCCACCACCGCTCCCTTTCACCGATTCTTCTTTCTTTTCCTGCGTTTCCGTTTTTCTTTCCTTCGTGCGTTCTGGTTTCGATTCGTGTTTTGTTGTCGTTCTGGAGGCGAGATGTGAAGGAGGAAGGAAGGGATCCAGCGGCGGCCATTAGCGTTCCTAGGTTTTTTTGATTACAGCATGCGTTGTTCTTCGACCCGCTCCGTGACCCGCTCCACATTTGCCTCAACTAAGCCCATTCTTCTTTTCTTACACTAAAGCCCATTGCTAATTGTTATTCATACCCCATTTTCTTTATTTGGTCTTTAATTAATTATATTCATTTCTTAGTTTAATTAATTAGTTTTAGGAATAACATATATTTTAAATAGACAATTTCAATATTATTTACCCAAATCTCATTAGCTTAAATTTAAGTTTTATTTAATAACTTTAACCTTCCTTGTTTCTAATTCATTTTAAATTCATGGTTTGATTTAATTCAAAAAATATTTAATATCTCTAAAAAACATATGAAAATGAAAAAAAAACATTTTATTTTATTCCCCTCATTTTGTTTAAATATCAATATAATAAAAACATAAAAAATGGAACATATAAAACTTTAAAAAATATTTCTATTAATTCTCGTTACCTTTTATCATTAAAAATGCGTAAAAAAATGAAAACCAATTAAAGCTTTTTCTTTTCGCATATTAAACAAAATCATATAAAATGCATGTTCACATTTAATTGTTGTGTATCATTTTCTATCAATTGTACTTGTTTATTCTGTTTGCACCAATCCAAAGGGAATAGTCTAATTTTTTGTTGGCTTCATGTCCTCAAAAAACGATCGAGCGAGTACCCTCATTTCATTGAAACTTAGGATAATTTTCCAAATATCTGATTTCTCCAAAACTCACACCTTTTAAATCAAAACTTCAACGTTAGGTTGTCGTATCTTCAAAAAACCCGTCCGTATCTTTTTTTTTTCCGGCCAAAACAATTTATTTTCAATCAAGCAATCAATTTTAAATAAAACAAATATTTCAAAAGGTTCCTATAGAGTACTATAGATGCATTGGGTGCTAATACCTTCCCATTGTATAACCAACCCCCGAACCATAAGATCTCTTTTCAAAAACGCTTTGTATTTGTATTTTTATTTACATTGCATATTTAGGGTTTTATTTCGCTCTTTTCCCTTTTCCTTTGGAAACAATAAAGCGCGGTGGCGACTCTTGCTTTTGCGAGACGAATTAATCAATAATTCGATCTCCGATTTACCCCGCTACATTTTTTATCGCTACAGAATTGGCGACTCTGCTGGGGAAAGATTGACCTCTTGCTGGTCCATCCCTAAGTGGGTTAAGCCTAATTTGTTTTATCTGTTTTATTGTTATTTGATTTGCTTGATTATGTGTTTAAATTGGGGTGTTTGGGTTTTTTGAAGGACAAATCCTATACCCGGATTAAGTAACACTTAAGGAATAGGACGGGCGGTATAGTCATGTTAACTTTGAGGGAGTAATCCCGAAGAAGGAGGCATGAGATCCCCCACTCAATGGAAGGCCCTCTTGAACTTAATATTTGTTTACCGAGTAATCGGGAAGACATTATTATTTTCGACCTAGGAGCCCGAGAAGTTGAGGACCGTAGACCCCTAACCCATCTTGGCCTTTTTAGGTGTAGCGCGGAGACTATCACGGAGTAATTCGGAAGTAGTTGTTACGCGATGCTACGCTCGGACGAGTTTCTCTTGAGAATATTGCTAATTATTGAGTAATCAAGACGTTGGTAATATCCAAAAGAGGGATGCAGACTCTGGGAACTCTTAGAACCTTGTCTTACAGGTGTGATCGAAACATTAGTACATACCTTTGGGTGGGTTTTACCCTCGACTCCATGCTGAACTTTGAACCTTTAAACCCCATGTTTGCAAACTTGTGTGTGACTGTCGCATTATCATTCATTCATGCATTCATCAACATCTTTGTAAAAACTCGTTTTTCAAGGAACTTTGGAATGATTTTTGCAAACGTCTCAGGGTATTATGGAACTTGGAAGGAGAAATACTCGAAGCTTTAGCTTCAAGGAGCCCGAGATTGAAGAACTGAAGAGTTTGATTCCGAAGATAGAGAGTCCGACAGATTTTCAGAAGAAATATGGGTCCATCGTACCGCTCATGAAGCGCAAGATGAAGAAAGGCATCCTCAACACTTTGGTTCAGTTCTATGATCCCTTGTATCGATGTTTCACCTTCCCGGATTATCAGCTGATGCCTACCTTAGAGGAGTACTCTTATATCCTTGGTTTGCCGATCGTCGACCGTGTTCCTTTTTCTGGATTAGAAGAGGAGCCTAAATCTCATGAGATAGCAGCCATCACCCATCTGAAGAAGTCAGAGATAGAAGAGAATATGACTACGAAAGGAGGAATCCGGGGTTTGCCGGCTCAGTTTCTGTTGAAGAAAGCTCATTACTTTGCTGATACCAAGGATACCGTTGCCTTCGAGGACGTGTTTGCTTTACTCGCGTATGGTCTTTTCTTATTCCCTAACATTGATAAATTTGTGGATGTCAATGCCATCAGGGTTTTCCTGATTGGAAATCCGGTCCCTACGCTGCTAGGAGATGCATATTACTCCATCCACCTGCGAAACTCTCGTCAAGGAGGAATGATTGTTTGTTGCGTGCCGTTGCTGTATCAGTGGTATGTCTCGCATTTACCTGGGTCCGATGCTTTCTGGGATCTCGAGAAAGAACCGCGTTGGGCGCCAAAGATTATGGCTCTCACTCATTTCGATATTGACTGGTACAATCGAGTTTACCATGACGTAGAGATCATTGACAGCTGTGGTGCTTTTCCCAATGTACCTCTTCTTGGTACGAAGGGTGGAATCAACTACAACCCTGTTCTAGCGCGCCGTCAGTTCGGTTACCCAATGAGAGATAAGCCGAACAGTATCCATGTGAGTGGTTTCTTTCTTCAGGAAGGACAAGATCATCAAACTGCTAAGAGAGAGATTGAAGGAGCTTGGCGCCATATCCACAAGAAAGGAAGAGATATGCTGGGACATAGAGGTGCCGTTTCTTTGGAACCTTACCTGCAGTGGGTCCGTGCTAGAGCTAATGCTCTCAAGATGCCGTATAAACTTGAGAAACCTTTGTTCCCTGCCATCGCACCATCATCAGTTGCTATCCCAATCGCAGATGTAGGAGAATATCAAGGGAACCTGGCTAGGATGAAGTCCGAGAGGGATGCTTGGAAGGAAAAGTACCATATGTCCGAGTACGAGAATCGAGTCCTGACTCGACAGCTGAAAGAGAAGAAGGAGTTGTTGCTTATTCAAGATGGCCGATTCGTTGACCACGATGAGAAGCTTCGCCAGAAGGATGCCTTGTTGAAGAAATACGCGAGTGAAAGGAAGAGGAAAAGGGAATGTTCAGTAAACTTGGCTCTCGTTCCTAATCCACAAGAAGAAATCATCGATCGACTGATAGCGGAAAAGAAAGATTTAGAAGACTTTTATGAAGAAAAGATCAAGAAGCTCCGACTGCAGCTGGTGTTTGGTCCGTCATCTGAGGATTCTGAGTGAGCTTTAGCTTTAGTTTATTTTTATTGATGTCATTTTGTAAAACTATGTAAAAGGGCTTCATGCTCCGAAGTTGTAATTTATTGTTTTCTTAAGGGCTTCATGCTCCGAAGTTGTAATTTATTGTTTCTCTTAAGGGTTTCATGCTCCGAAGTTGTAACTTATTGTCTTATTTTGGGCTTCATGCTCCAAGTTGTAATTTACTGCTTCATGTTTTAAAATGTAATTTCTCACTTTATTATGGTTTTCAGGTTGTAAGTTGTAATTTATTGCTTTCATTAGTGGATTTGTTATTCCAAGGTTGTAATTTACTATTCCAAATTGTAAGTTGTAATTTATCGCTTTCGATTAACGGATTGAGTTTTTGTTGTTCCAAATTCCTTTACCATTGATGAATGCAAAGTTACTAAAAGTTCCTTGAAAAACTTTTAAAATGAGTCATCATTTGCATCACCATCATGCATCATTTCACATTCCACATCACATGTTTTCTAGAGTCTCATTCTTGTTCTTTTTCCACCGAAGGTTGCCAAGCTGTCTCACCAACACGACACTCGGGCCAGTCGTCAGAAAAGAATGGAAGATTTAGAACAGGAAAATCAAGAGCTTCGTGGGGAAGTTGCTACGCTTCGTGCCGAGATGGAAAAGTTAACAGCATTGGTGGAAAGTTTGGTGGCTGTCCAGAATCAGCCACCGACTACGACTGCCGAGATTCAGATTTCAACTCCAGTGGTTTCCGAGATTGTTATCGCTCCTGCCTCCGCAACTCAAATCAACTCTCCGATCCAGCATCAGATGCCGAAAGGTTTTCCTTGGGGAATGCCTTACAACTTTATGCCGGAAGGGTGCCAGCCTACCGCCCAACCTATATTTCAGCCTGCATTGTCTCTTCCACAACCAGAGACGACTGCACTGCCGCCAGTAATTCCATCTGTAACACCCTTTCCGCAACCAGTCATGACGACCGTTGCTCCTGTGATCCACTCAGTGCCATACTTGAACGAACCAGTTTATCCTGCCGAACCTGCTGAAAGTATGGGCCTTTTTGATAGAATGGAGGAATTTCAGGATCAGTTCCAGGAAATGCAGAAAGAGCTTAGAGCCTTGAAGGGGAAGGAGCTGTTTGGGAAGAGCACACATGATCTTTGCCTGGTTCCGAATGTCAAGATTCCGGCGAAGTTCAAAACACCAGACTTTGAAAGATACAAGGGGGATTCGTGTCCTAGAAGCCATTTGACGATGTACGTGAGGAAGATGTCCACGTATTCTGATAATCATGATTTATTGATTCATTATTTTCAAGATAGTTTGACGGGTGCTGCCTTGAAGTGGTATATGGGATTGGACAGCATTCGAATCCGCAATTTTAACGATCTCAGTGAAGCCTTCGTCCATCAGTACAAGTATAATGTTGACATGGCGCCGGACAGGGATCAACTCCGGGCAATGTCGCAAAGAGACCGAGAATCTTTTAAGGAGTACGCCCAGAGGTGGCGTGAAATTGCTGCTCAGATCCATCCACCTCTGGAGGAGAAAGAGATGACTAAGATATTTTTGAAGACCTTGGGATCCTTTTACTATGAGAGGATGATAGCCAGCGCGCCCAGTGACTTTACCGAGATGGTGAGCATGGGTATGCGATTAGAGGAGGGAATTCGTGAAGGACGTTTGATTAAAGAGGGGAGTACGTCCAGCAGTGTGAAGAAGTTCGGAGGTGTTTTCCCGAAGAGGAAAGAGCAAGATGTTAGTGCTTTGTTTCCAGGTAGGCCTAGGAGAGGCTACTCTCACGTCGCGGCAGTCACTCCGGCTGTCCGCCCGGCTTTGGTAGCCCCATCTCATCAGATTCCGCCACCTCAACAACGACCTTTTCAACAGCAGCCTCGACAACAGGCCTATCCGCTCAGCAATCAGAATCGCTCGCCCAGAAAGCCGCAGTTTGATGCCATTCCTATGACGTATACTGAATTGTTTCCCGCTCTCATTAGAAAGAATCTCATCACAACAAAACCACCTCCTGTCGCACCGAACAGTGCTTCCCCGTGGTATAAGGCGGATCAATTCTGTGAATATCATCAAGGGTCACCGGGGCACAACCTTGAGAATTGCTTTGCGTTGAAGGCGGATGTGCAGAGATTAATTAAGCATGGCATCTTGTCTTTTAAGGATGTGAATCCAAATGTCAGAGATAACCCTTTGCCCCGACATGGGGCAGCTTCTGTGAATATGGTGGAGGGTTGCCCCGGGAAGTTCAGAGTTTTCCAAGTCGAGCACATCAGAGAATCATTGATCAGGTTACACCAAAGTTTGAGAAGACTTGCCTTTGTTAGGCACCAACATGACTATGACGTTTGCCAGTTTTGTTCAAGAGAAGAGGATTGTCCTATTGTGAAGGAGGACATTCAGAAGTTGCTAGATCAGAGAATTATTACTATTACCTATGACCGAAATCCTGAAGATGAAGTGAATGTGATAACCCCACAGTTTAATTTACCAGAATCAGTAGAGATTGCTTACAACAGCCAGACTGCGTCTGCTGATCCTTTGATTATTTATCCACCTGGCCCTGTGCCTTATAGCTCAGACCAAGCCGTGCCATACAAGTATAACGCCACCATGATCGAGAATGGGGTAGAGGTCCCCATACCAACTAGACCGTCTTTCGTTAATATTGCCGATGTAAGTAGAGTGACAAGAAGTGGGCGTGTTTTTGCCGCGGTACCGGCAAGAAGACCAGAAGTTCAAATAAGGAGGCCCATGCCGGCGGAGATCCCTGTAAGAAATGAACCAAGGGTTGAGGTAGGTCGATCCAGTGAACCTATCCCTCACCCTGAAGAAGATGAAATCTTAAAGCTTATCAAAAGAAGCGAGTATAAAATTGTGGACCAGCTTCTGCAAACACCTTCCAAGATTTCCTTGCTTGCCTTATTGAGAGATTCTGGGGCACACAGAGAAGCCTTGATGAAAGTGTTGGACCAGGCGTTCGTAGACCATGATGTGACAGTTGATCAGTTTGACGGGATTGTGGGGAATATAACCTCGTGTAACAACTTGGGTTTCAGTGATGAAGAACTCCCGGAGGAGGGGAGAAACCATAATATGGCTCTGCACATTTCAGTAAGTTGTGGGAACGATACCTTATCAAGCGTGTTAGTGGATACCGGCTCGTCATTGAATGTGATGCCCAAGACCACGTTGTCTCGACTTTCATATCCAGGTGCTCCTATGAGGCCTAGCGGGGTAATTGTTAAAGCCTTTGACGGTTCCAGGAAAACGGTTATCGGTGAAGTGGATCTTCCCATAGTGATTGGTCCCCATACTTTTCAAATCACTTTCCAAGTGATGGACATCCGTGCTGCTTATAGTTGTTTATTGGGCCGTCCCTGGATCCATGATGCCGGGGCAGTCACTTCCACGCTCCATCAGAGATTAAAATTTGTGAGGCATGGGAAACTAGTGATGATTGGGGGAGAACAGGCCATGGTGGTAAGTCATTTATCATCGTTTTCTTTTATTGATGCTGACGAGGACGTCGGGACCCAGTTTCAGGGCCTATCTGTTGCTAAGGATACCGTGAAGAAGCAGGGGGCATCCATCTCTTCTTTTGAGGATGCACGGCGTGTGGTGGAGAGTGGTTCGGCCGAAGGATGGGGCCAGGTGTTGACGTTACCTGAGAACAAGTCTGGGGAAGGTTTGGGTTTTCATCCAATAGCTGCAAGGGTCAAGGAAGAGGTGGTTGTTCGCCCAATTCAAGAGGTCTTTCGGAGTGCAGGTTTTGTACATCCTGAGGTTGATGCTGTCATAGATGATGATTCCGAGGAGGATTTGCCCGTGTTTGTGACGCCTGGATTGGTTTGCCAAAACTGGATAGCTGTTGATATTCCTGTGGTTATGCACGTTTCCGAGTAATGTTTTGTTCATTTTTCTTTAAAAAAAATCGCTCTGCCCAAGGCGAAACGTATTTTGTGTCGGGCTATGAAAAATAATTCCTTTTGCTCTGCCCAAGGCAAAAGAGAGATGTCTGGGCTTGTTGTTTCAAGTATTTCCTCTTTAATGAATAAAAATGTTATTTTGTCCACTGCTGTTTTATTTTTTATTTTTCGGGAAAATAATAATGAAAATTGATTAAGAGCATTTTGTTTTATTTGCACAAATCGATTTCTAAAATAAAGCATAATCATGTGTGCAGATTACTTCATGACTTAACCATTGAAAACAATGATCCTATGCCCTCTCCCAACTTTGAATTCCCTGTGTTCAGAGCCGAAGGAGAGGATGATGAAGAGGTTCCCGTTGAGATTTCCCGTTTGATTGAGCAAGATGAGAAGGTCATTCAACCATTTGAAGAACCTGTAGAGTTGGTCAACTTGGGTGATGAAGAGGATAGAAAGGAAGTCAAAGTCGGAGCTTTGCTTATCCCGGAAGTTAAGGAGAAGATGTTGGAGCTTCTCAGAGAGTATGTTGATGTGTTTGCGTGGTCTTACCAAGGTATGCCAGGGTTGGACAACGACATTGTGGAGCATCGTTTACCATTGAAACCTGAATGTCCACCGGTCAAGCAGAAGTTGAGAAGGACTCGTCCTGACATGGCCGACAAGATTAAAGAAGAAGTTCAGAAGCAGATCAACGCAGGTTTTCTTGTGACGTCGGTCTATCCTCAGTGGTTAGCCAACATAGTGCCTGTTGCAAAGAAAGATGGCAAGGTTCGGATGTGTGTAGACTACAGAGACCTGAACAGAGCTAGTCCGAAAGATGATTTCCCATTACCTCATATTGATGTATTGGTCGACAGTACTGCCAAGTTCAAAGTCTTTTCTTTCATGGATGGTTTCTCTGGTTACAACCAAATCAAGATGGCACCGGAAGATATGGAAAAGACCGCTTTCATTACACCGTGGGGAACTTTCTGTTATCGAGTTATGCCGTTTGGTTTGAGGAATGCTGGTGCAACGTACCAAAGGGCCATGACTGCTTTGTTCCACGACATGATGCATAAGGAGATCGAGGTGTATGTGGATGATATGATCGCCAAATCACAGACTGAAGAAGATCACCTAGAGCATTTGTTAAAGCTATTCCGGCGCCTGAGAAAGTACAAACTCCGTCTGAATCCCAATAAGTGCACTTTTGGCGTTCGTTCAGGAAGACTTTTAGGTTTCATTGTCAGTCAGAAAGGTATTGAAGTAGATCCCGATAAAGTCAAAGCTATTCGGGAAATGCCCGCACCCAAGACGGAAAAACAAGTAAGAGGATTCCTTGGGAGATTGAATTACATTTCTAGGTTCATATCTCACATGACTGCTACCTGTGGGCCGATTTTCAAGCTTCTCCGCAAGAACCAAGGATGTGTGTGGACAGAGGATTGTCAGAAAGCTTTCGATAGTATCAAAGAATATTTGCTCGAGCCTCCCATTTTGATTCCTCCGGTGGAAGGAAGGCCATTGATCATGTACTTGACCATATTAGAGGATTCCATGGGATGTGTGCTTGGTCAGCAGGACGAGACTGGAAGAAAGGAGCATGCTGTATATTATCTGAGTAAGAAATTCACAGACTGTGAGTCTCGATACTCATTGCTTGAGAAAACCTGTTGTGCTTTAGCCTGGGCTGCTCGCCGTCTGCGCCAGTATATGATTAATCACACTACTTGGTTGATCTCCAAAATGGACCCAATCAAGTATATCTTTGAGAAGCCCGCCTTATCTGGAAGGATAGCCCGTTGGCAGATGTTGTTATCTGAATATGACATTGAGTATCACACTCAGAAAGCGATCAAAGGGAGTATTTTGGCCGATCATTTGGCTCACCAACCAATTGAAGACTATCAGTCCATCAAGTTTGACTTCCCCGATGAAGATGTTATGTACTTGAAAGCCAAAGACTGTGAAGAGCCGTTACCCGAAGAAGGACCTGATCCTGAATCTCGTTGGGGTTTAATATTTGACGGAGCTGTGAATTCCTATGGAAATGGAATTGGGGCAATCATCGTTACTCCCCGAGGTACTCATATCCCGTTCACGGCAAGACTGAAGTTTGACTGTACGAACAACATGGCGGAGTATGAAGCGTGTATTATGGGTCTCGAAGAAGCAGTGGACTTGAGGATTAAAATTCTTGATATTTATGGAGATTCGGCGCTGGTGATTAATCAAATCAAAGGAGAGTGGGAAACTCGTCATCCCGGTTTGATCCCGTACAGAGACTATGCTAGAAGGTTGTTAACTTTCTTCAACAAGGTGGAATTGCATCATATCCCTAGGGATGAGAATCAAATGGCGGATGCTTTGGCTACTTTGTCTTCAATGTTTCAAGTGAATGATTGGAACGACGTGCCTACAATCCGGGTTATGCGCCTCGACCGACCTGCTCATGTGTTCGCAGTAGAAGAGGTCACCGATGACAAACCTTGGTTCTATGACATCAAACGTTTTCTTCAAACTCAAGAGTACCCGCCTGGGGCATCCAACAAAGATAGGAAGACGTTGAGAAGATTAGCAAGCAGTTTCTTTCTCAATGAAGAGGTGTTGTATAAGAGGAATTACGACATGGTCTTGCTCAGATGTGTAGACAGACGTGAAGCAGACATGCTGATGCAAGAGGTGCACGAAGGGTCCTTTGGCACTCATGCCAATGGACACGCAATGGCTAGAAAGATGTTGAGAGCTGGTTACTACTGGATGACCATGGAGTCTGATTGCTGCAAGTATGTGAAGAAGTGTCATAAATGCCAGATTTATGCGGACAGGATGCACGTACCGCCGACCCTCCTCAATGTTATATCTTCACCTTGGCCTTTCTCCATGTGGGGCATTGATATGATTGGGATGATTGAACCCAAAGCTTCAAATGGTCACCGTTTCATCTTGGTGGCGATCGATTATTTTACTAAGTGGGTGGAAGCCGCCTCTTATGCTAATGTAACCAGACAGGTGGTAGTCAGATTTATCAAGAATCAGATTATTTGTCGGTATGGTATCCCGAGTAAGATCATCACTGACAATGGGTCGAATTTGAATAACAAGATGATGAAGGAGCTTTGTGAAGAGTTCAAAATCGAGCATCATAATTCCTCTCCTTACAGGCCGAAGATGAATGGGGCTGTCGAAGCTGCTAACAAGAATATCAAGAAGATCGTCCAGAAGATGGTGGTAACTTATAAGGACTGGCATGAAATGCTTCCGTTTGCTTTACACGGGTATCGTACTTCAGTTCGAACTTCAACAGGCGTGACCCCTTTCTCCCTAGTTTATGGTATGGAAGCAGTACTCCCCGTGGAGGTTGAGATCCCATCTCTGAGAGTGTTGATGGAAGCCAAGCTTTCCGAGGCTGAATGGTGTCAAAGTAGGTACGATCAGTTGAATTTAATCGAAGAAAAGAGATTAACGGCTTTGTGTCACGGTCAGTTGTATCAGCAAAGAATGAAGAAAGCTTTTGATAAGAAGGTTCGGCCGCGCGAGTTCAGAGAAGGTGACCTCGTGCTCAAGAAGATATTATCTTTCCAACCCGATTCTAGGGGCAAATGGGCTCCGAACTATGAAGGACCGTTTGTTGTTAAGAAGGTTTTCTCTGGAGGTGCCATGATTCTCGCCAATATGGATGGCGAAGACCTCCCGCGCCCCTTGAACGCCGATGCAGTCAAGAAGTATTTCGCTTAGGCAAATTCCTGGCCAAACCAGTCTTGGTATTTGAACATTTTCTGGAATTCGAAGTTGTTAGGGAGAATAGTGACCATTGTTTTGTATGACCTCTTATTTCACATACTATTTCCCCAAACTTTTGTAAACCGTTGGAGTCGCATTGTTAGCGAACTACCATCGTATTAATGAAATTTGAGCATTTACCTTTTGCGGGCAAAATTTTTAATTTTTATGGAAATACTTGAAACAAATTTACTTAAAATATTCTTATTTCTAAAATGTGTCGTGAATAACGAAAGGAATATTAACAGTCGTTCCTAAAATGGTCAAGCCATGAAATGCAAAACAGTACAGTAGTTTACTTGCATGATGAATCTGTTTTCTTTCAAAATCGTCATTAAGTGTTGGCTGTGTACATGCTTGGTTATGGTGGTGCTAAGTTTGGTGACTCCCCGGTTGTCCCAGTTAAGTGTGGTTTTAGCTACCTTTATTTGGGAGATTTTGAAGTGCGGTACACTTCGTCTTATGACAGTGGTTTATTGGCGCTAGAAGATTGGATTTGATTGTTCGTCTCTTCAGAAGACTTGGGCCTTGTAGCGTGACATCTTCCGACGTTGCTTCGTATTCCGTCTATCTTCCATCTTTTCAAGAGTGGCCGAGCGTTTACGTTGCTGTGACACCTTATTATCTCCAAGATATCCCATCTGTCTGTTTTGTCAGCATATACATGACATTCACTTATTCATCCACACTTGCATCACGCACACACAGTTGTATTTGTTAATGACATTAAATTCGTACACCTTAGTTGTGTCTTTTTTCAAATAACGTATTTGATCTTTCCAAATAGAGTGCTGATTTAAGCATAAAATGTGCCTCCTTTCTAATTCCCCAACTGAACTAATCCTCGTGGGTAATTTTTGATCTAGCTTACCTTGTCCATTGCTGGATAGGATAATTTCCCCAATCGATTTGCTTTCTCATTGGGAGGAGTCTTGTTTGATTGTTTTCTCTCTGGTTATTCCCGGATGAAGTGGCTGCCTCTTGCATAGGCTATACTCTTTGATTTTCCCCAGTGAAATTGCGACCTAGACGGTTGGTGCATTTATTTTGCACGTTAAAATGGATGATCTCCTCGGGAAGGATTGATTCAGGGTTCTCTTTGATGAAGATTTTATTCTCTGCCAATATCATCGCAGTTCTCCTCTGAATTATGTTGGAAAACGACAAGCGGTAGCTCTTCACGAGCAGCTTGTACGTTACTATCTTCGACAAGCGCCGAGCAGTAGTTCTTCATGAGCTACTAGTGCGTTATTTTAGCTTTCGACAAGCGCCGAGCAGTAGTTCTTCATGAGCTACTAGTGCGTTATTTTAGCTTTCGGAAAGCACCGAGCAGCAGTTCTTCATGAACTACTAGTGCGTCCTTTTATTCCGTTAGAAAGCACCGAGCAGCAGTTCTTCATGAACTACTAGTGCGTCAGTTATGACTTTGTGAAAGCGCCGAGCAGCAGTTCTTCATGAGCTACTAGTGCGTCATCGTCATTTTATCCTTTTTGGGAAGCGCCGAGCAGCAGTTCTTCATGAACTACTAGTGCGTCATTTACCCTTTTTTTTGAAAGCGACAAGCAGCAAACCCTTCATGAGTTACCAGTACGTGTTACCAGTACGTTATTATTCTTCGGAAAACAGCAAGTGGTAGCTTCTTTATTTGAGCAACTTGTTCGTTATCGGTATTATTCTTCGGAAAACAGCAAGTGGTAGCTTCTTTATTTGAGCAACTTGTTCGTTATTGGTATTTTCTTTGGACGACAGCAAGCGGCAGCTTCTTTATTTGAGCAACTTGTTCGTTATCGGTATTTTCTCTGGACGACAGCAAGCGGCGGCTTCTTTATTGGAGCGACTTGTTTGTTATCGGTATTTTCTTTGGACGCCAACAGCTGGCAATTTTCTTTATTTGAACAACTTTCGTATCTACAGTCTCATTACCTCAGCATTAATGAGTATACCTCTGAAATCTCGCAGAGAAGTCTGGTACGAATCTACACCTCCAGAAGTCGGTAACCAGTTATCAGCAATTCGATACTCCCTGTCTACCGTCGACCTTGGGTTGCGAATTCACTATTTGGATCAATAATCTGTTACGGCCTATGCAAGGTGCTCTCTTTGTTAGGGTAAGAGGTGGTGTTCCCTCGTTTTTATTCGCTGTCAGGAGTCTGTCGTTTGAAGTCGATAGCTTGTTCCCCCAGTAGCGTATAACTCATGTCTTTGTGTTTTGTTGACGTTCGATTCCCTCAACATTGTCTTGTTTCACAGTATCTTTCTCTGTGAGTTAGATCGTTGCATTCTTACCACCGCGTGATGACGGCATCTTAGGACAAAATTTGCGTAATTATGTATTTAAGTACCTTCAATCTCGTCGACACGAAGATTTTAATCTTCATATCTCCGGATAGAAGAAACTTAAATAGGGGCAGCTGTTGTACCCCAAATTTTGACCTAAGACGTCGTCTCCTATCTGCATCTTTACATTATATTTGTTTTGATCCATCGATTTTAAATTTCATGACTTTTTCGGGCCAAGAGCCATTTATGCTGAACATTGAATCATTTAATCGATTCGTGCAAAAATGATGTTTATTAATTATCTATTATCTAAAACTTGAATAATTGAAATTCATTTTTTCGATTATTATTTAGTTTAAAGATGTAGGGATAATAAAATGAACATCAGAGAAGAGGCGCATTAATTGTGCGGACGTTTTATTTATTTACTCATTATTTTTAAATTTAAGTAACTAGAATTTATTCTTAGTTATTCTATAATTTAAAGGTTATGAATAATATAAATAAGCATTTGAGGAAATTCATTGGTCAATAACGACTGTTTAATCGTTCGTCGGTCTAGATTAAATAATTGAAATCCTATTTTAATTATTATAATTTAGTTGAGAATGATGGATTAAATAATCGAAGGTATTAGTTGGTCAATGATAATTATTATTTATCTGTTATTATTTTGAATGAAGGTGATTGGAGATTTGTTTTCAATTATTATTCGTTTGGATAAAATAATAAACGATAAATAAATAGAGAAGAAGAATTAATAGACAAATAGTTTCTTTTATTCATTTTTTTTGGTACAAGCTATTTTGTAAATTATTGTATGTATTGCAATAAATTACAATAATGAATTGTCGAAATTAAAATAAAATAAACTAGTCTATCTTAATTCTAAAGCTTCCAATCCAATGCGTGTCCGCTCATTTAATTTTACCTGCACAATTAAAAGAAAAGAATTAGAATTCAAGTAAATAATTAAATGCAGAAAATAATTTTTAATGTTCATCATTAAATGTAATGGCCGGAATCAGTTATTTTATTTTTTGCAAATCACGGGATTTCTCCCGGTTCACAAAAAAGGGAGGAATTTTATTTCATAAGGAATGCAATTTAAAACATGCACAAACTTTTTCATTTTTTCAAAACTGCATAGTTGAAAGTAATTGCATTTTCATTTTCAAAAAAATCCAAATGCCTATTTCAAAAGAGCATACAGCATAAGCAACAAATATGTAGTAACTAATGTGCAAGCATGTCACTTGGACGTTTGCCTACACTAGCAGAAACAAAACAGAATTTGTATTAAAAGAAACATGCAGTTTGACCATACTTGCAAGCAATATGAAATTTCCTTTTTTCATCATTTTCTGGCCATTACAGTTTCAGAAGTGTACAGCTTATCATTTTTTTATCAAAGCTATGCTGAGAGAAAAGAAAGAGAGATAGAGAATTGGTTTTGCAGGTTTAGCATAAGCATAAGGAGATATACAAGACAAACCAAGAAAATATAGCCAGTATAATTAATAACACAAAAGAGGAGTAGAGACAAATTGGGGGGACAGGGGTGCAGAGTGCTCAGAAATCCCAGCAGCATATTTTCAAATTTTTTCAATCTGTGGCGTTCAAGAGGAAGGAGAGAACTGTTATATTAGATAACAAAAAGAAAACAAAGGGGGATCCAACCTGATAAGCCAGCAGACCCAACAACAAATCCACACAAGTTCTAAAGATACTATCCAAAAACCATCCTGCATATCAAAAATCCTGCACAAGTTCTAAAAACAACTATCCCAAAACCATCCTGCATATCAAAAATCCTGCACAAGTTCTAAAAACAACTATCCCAAAACCATCCTGCATATGGCATAACCTGCATCTAGACTATACAAACAATAGTCCATTATTTTCAACATAGCCTGTTATTTGCTAAACAATGGATTAGAGACCAAAACCACAAAATTGTGCCACACTAGAAATTTTCAGAAAAACACAACAGGACTTCATTCAACAACAAGACACAAGATTTGCAGCATACTATTAGAAGTGGGAAGAGAAGAGACTTACCTCGAGGAGTCGTCACTCCGATAACTTTCGGACAGGTAACACCGTTATTATCACATTGTTGTTTTGGTCTTAAGATTTTTCATGGCATCATAAGGATTATATCTACTGTGACATTACTCTACTTCTCAAATATTTCATTGTTGTCAATAATCTCTTCTGCACTCTTCCATTTCAAGTCAACGTTCTTAGCCTTCTCCGTTTCAGCCTCTTCCTCAGCTTTCTTCTTCTTTATCTTTTTTTTACTCTTCCTTGTCAAACCACTGCTTTTACCCTTCTCCGTTTCAGCCTCTTTCTCAGCTTTCTTCTTCTCTAATTCTGCTTGTTTGATATTCTCATCATGTGCTTTGAGAAACATCCTTATAAAATTTAACAGAGTTGCAGTAACTGCAATCAAGAATCCGAAAGTAAGTTAACTTGAGCAATACAAAATAGGTAATAGAGCAAATATGTTATCTTTGATAAATAGTGCAGGAATGATGAAACTGCATTTGGTCCTATTTAAATCTCATTAACTATAAAAAGGGTTGAACAAATATTTATATAAATGTGCGATGTAATTTATATAGGAATGTTATCTTATCATAATCCTAAACGATACTAACAAATAATAATATAATCAATATCTCAACAGTCATGTCCTCCCATTTCTCCACCCATCTCTTCTCCTCTTCCGCACAAACCCAGCAACTCCTTCGTCATCTCTCTCGCACTCCCTTACCTCACGAGACCCTTTTCCTATATCACAATCTTAGAACAACTAATGTTTTCACTCTTGACACCTTTAGTTTCCCTCCGTTGTTGAAAGCTGTTTCTAAACTTTCCGCCCTCACTTATGGTTCGGAGATTCATGGCCTTGCGTCAAAGCTTGGTTTCCTTTCTGACCCTTTTATTCAAACTGCCTTAATTGCAATGTATGTGTCGTGTGCCCGCATCATGGATGCACGGTTGCTGTTTGCTAAAATGTCTCACCCGGATGCTGTTGCTTGGAATACTATCATTGATGGGTACTGCTAGAATGGTCATTTTGATGATGCTTTAAGCCTCTTTGAAGATATGAAGAACTTTGGTGTGAAGCCTGATTTTGTTATCCTTTGTACTGTGCTCTCTGCCTGTGGTCATGCTAGAAAATTTAAGCTATGGTAGATCAATCCATGAGTTTATTAAGGACAATGGTCTTGCTATTGACTCTTATTTACAGCCTGCTCTCATTAACATGTATGCAAATTGTGGTGCAATAGAATGGGAGAGCCTCTGAACAACTATTCTGCTGTGGTAGAATCTGTTCGTATCATGACGGGGTCACCATTTCAATTGTCATTCAAAAGGATTACCATCTCAACGGTTGGCATCATTCATGCTATCAACAAGCTTCATAATGATTTTCCTGGTTTGAACTTGGCAGCCTCACCACCACGAATCACCAAGCCCACTCTTCCACTCTCACAGAACTCAACCTATCTCTTCATTATATCCTCCAATGTGAGCACCAAACAACATCACCATCAACCATAAATCATCCCTTCCCTGTTTCCGATAACCATCGCCATTCACCTCATTCTCTCTTCCTGTTCATCAACCTAACACTTCCCCCATCTCAGAATCCACTGAATCACCATCATCTTTCACTTGGAACCTCCAATCTGCTCTTCCCAACCACATCCTACCCTTGAACCACTGTTAACCTCCCTCTCCACAGCCTCATTATTTCAAGCCTTATCTCAGACATCTGGATCCTAACTTCACCTTCACATTCTTACTCCTAGATCTAACATAATAGAAAAACCTAAAAGACTATAATCTAAATTCAACGGTGCAGAAGATCAATTCGAATTTAAAACCTTGGGGATAATATCCAAAACACTTCAAGCATTCGTATCGTGTGAAGAATGAAGTGTAAGGTTGAAGAATGACTAACCTATGAAGTTGAGAATCACTTATGTATTTGTTGCACGCGTCGAAGACGAGAATGAACTCCAAAAGTCCAGAAAATCTTGAATCAACAGTCGCTGTGTTTCACCGTGCGGAAGCCACAAAGAAAACACCTTCATCATCTCGTCATTCTCTGTTCTCTCCATTATTTTTCGATGAACTTCAATCCACCACCGCTCCCTTTCACCGATTCTTCTTTCTTTTCCTGCGTTTCCGTTTTTCTTTCCTTCGTGCGTTCTGGTTTCGATTCGTGTTTTGTTGTCGTTCTGGAGGCGAGATGTGAAGGAGGAAGGAAGGGATCCAGCGGCGGCCATTAGCGTTCCTAGGTTTTTTTGATTACAGCATGCGTTGTTCTTCGACCCGCTCCGTGACCCGCTCCACATTTGCCTCAACTAAGCCCATTCTTCTTTTCTTACACTAAAGCCCATTGCTAATTGTTATTCATACCCCATTTTCTTTATTTGGTCTTTAATTAATTATATTCATTTCTTAGTTTAATTAATTAGTTTTAGGAATAACATATATTTTAAATAGACAATTTCAATATTATTTACCCAAATCTCATTAGCTTAAATTTAAGTTTTATTTAATAACTTTAACCTTCCTTGTTTCTAATTCATTTTAAATTCATGGTTTGATTTAATTCAAAAAATATTTAATATCTCTAAAAAACATATGAAAATGAAAAAAAAACATTTTATTTTATTCCCCTCATTTTGTTTAAATATCAATATAATAAAAACATAAAAAATGGAACATATAAAACTTTAAAAAATATTTCTATTAATTCTCGTTACCTTTTATCATTAAAAATGCGTAAAAAAATGAAAACCAATTAAAGCTTTTTCTTTTCGCATATTAAACAAAATCATATAAAATGCATGTTCACATTTAATTGTTGTGTATCATTTTCTATCAATTGTACTTGTTTATTCTGTTTGCACCAATCCAAAGGGAATAGTCTAATTTTTTGTTGGCTTCATGTCCTCAAAAAACGATCGAGCGAGTACCCTCATTTCATTGAAACTTAGGATAATTTTCCAAATATCTGATTTCTCCAAAACTCACACCTTTTAAATCAAAACTTCAACGTTAGGTTGTCGTATCTTCAAAAAACCCGTCCGTATCTTTTTTTTTTCCGGCCAAAACAATTTATTTTCAATCAAGCAATCAATTTTAAATAAAACAAATATTTCAAAAGGTTCCTATAGAGTACTATAGATGCATTGGGTGCTAATACCTTCCCATTGTATAACCAACCCCCGAACCATAAGATCTCTTTTCAAAAACGCTTTGTATTTGTATTTTTATTTACATTGCATATTTAGGGTTTTATTTCGCTCTTTTCCCTTTTCCTTTGGAAACAATAAAGCGCGGTGGCGACTCTTGCTTTTGCGAGACGAATTAATCAATAATTCGATCTCCGATTTACCCCGCTACATTTTTTATCGCTACAATAATTACAATTTACATCACACTTACATTGAGATGAAGCCATGTAGCCTTTTTTCTATTTCCATTTGTCATTTGATGAATCCCAAAAGAACTAATACAGAAAGATAAACATCACATAGCTAAATTTACTCGCCAATGAAAAATGACATAACTATTAGTTGTCAATGAAAGTCACATGAAAGATAAACTTACTTTATAATAATTTTCTTCGTGTGATGGTCAATTTCTCGATGAAGTGAACAAAATACGACAACTAAATTGTCTCTTGGACACATGACTATTAATTGCCAATGTCTCCTGTACGTGTGTGTGGAAACAGAAAAGTCACATAAAATATATATGTTATCAAAATTAAATAATATAAAACACAATTATATATAAATACTTACCCATGAATTAATGGTAGTAAGTGGCACACTCTGTTTTCATCACGTAACTTTTGTAGTACGTAATTTTTAACATCTTCTTGAGATTTCGCTACACTATCATTATAAATACACCTAGCAGGGTCCATAAATCCATATAATTCTGAAATGGAATTCTCAAGACAAACACGATGACTATACCTGAATAATTTTAAAATAAACATTACAATCAAAGTGATGAGAGATATGACATATTAATATAAATTGACTTTAATAAAATAATAAAATGTACTTACGTGCACCAAATTTGCAGAATAGACACGTCAAGTCAATGACCTAAATCCACCAATAACTTTATGATACATTTAGCTGAAACATAGAAATTAGAGACACTCGCACAATGACTTAATTGTACTGCCAAATGGTTATCATCCATTTTCAAAACCATGAGTAAAAATCTCTGAACATCATCAACTTCCACGTCTTTTGTGCTCTCTTTTGTGCTTCCCTTTGCAGCTGAACAACTTCCTTTTCCGCTTCCATCGATAATTTCCAATTTTTTAATGCATTTATTATCACATGTGCTTTGTGATAAACCCATGGACTTAAGTGTCTCCATTAATGATTGTTGAAACATCTTACGCTCTTCAACCAACTTTTCTTCAAGTTCAGCTCTAAGTTTTGTTTCCAATATTACAAGTTGTTCATTTACGTCGATATGTTGACGTGATCTTCCAAAGTAAGTGCTTTGTTTATGATGTTTTCCAACACCACGAACACGACCTCCATGCTCAGATGTTCCAATGGCTAATGATAAGATATCGTTACGTCCATCCGGAACAATTGCACCTTTTTCAGCTTCTTGAACTATAGAATCCTACAAAATGCAAAAACATCAATTAATCAATCACAAATATAATGATACTTGAATAATTTTTCGTTGTTTACTTACAATTTTTTCAGCAACCTCTTGTGTAGATTTTGATGTGTATTCTCCTCCTTTCTTTTGTCGTGCTCTCTTCCATAACTCATGGCGTGATGGTGGAGATGGACTATCATTATCATCTAATGTGGAATTATCTCTCGATGATGACTTTTCTTTCATAATTTTCTCCTCAAGTAAGCGATACCCTCCACGAGACAATACGTGTGGGTATACATTCTTGGCCACATTATCCTTACCCTTCTGACTTTTTTCCTATTATAAACTCAAACAAGTAATTAATCACTAAATATAATAAAAATGTTATGCACACAAAAAAATATAACTCCTACTAACCTTAAATTCAGGGGTATCTCGAATCTTGAGAAACTCTTTCCATGCGTCTTCCGTAATAAAGTTATACTTGACATATGGAGGAGGATCATTTTCTATGGGATGATGAATATATCTATCTGTGAGTTGTGTCTTAAAACCTCTCCATCGCTCTCCCGCATATTTAATCCATTCTTTCTTTAACCTATCCTTCTTTGGATCTTTAAATTCTGGAATAGTAAAATGAGCCTACAAATATAGTATATGTCATATGTTGTTAATTAGTATATGATTATAAAATATAATAAACTATTGTATTTAAAATACCTGAATATCAGTCCAAATAGCATCTTTTACGCCTTCATCTACTTCTTTCCAATCATTTTTCACAATACTACAATACTGTCGAGCAAGAGATGCTCTATAACTCTTGAAATGTGTAGCATTTTTACCAACATCAATACATTCATAGGTTCTTGCATTAAACTCGACCTTTATCTTTTCACCTGTTTGATGAACTTTGTCAATTTGTGTCATTAAAGTGGGACCTCTAACTCTTCTTTTATTGGGGTTTGAATCACCCATGTATCTGTTTACACAAAACAAAAATAATTAGAAATAATATTAAGCACAAAATAAAAACAATTAGAAATAAAATTAAGCACAAAATAAAAACAATTAGAAATAAAATTAAGCACAAAATAAAAACAATTAGAAAATAAAGTAACGTGGAATTAACTTATACAAAAAATCTTACTAGTCCTCCCATATCCCTTCTTCATGGTCTATGCGAATAGCATGCACATCATCCCCTTCATTTTCTTCAATGAATGTAGTCACATTTGTTGAGAAAGGATGAGTTTCAGAAATATCAAGATTCTCATCATGATTTTCATCACTATCATGGACCTTTCCTTGTAAAACCACTGACCACTTTTTATTAGAAGGATCTGTGACATAAAACACTTGTTTTGCTTGAGATGCCATGATGAATGGTTCGTTCGCATAAGCTAACTTGCTAAGATCAACCAGTGTAACTCCAAATTCATCGATTCTGACACCATTGGTGATATCAATCCATTTGCATTCAAATACAAGAACTTTAAACACAACATAATTAACTTCCCAAATCTCTTCAATCACCCCAAAGTACGGTGTAGATGCCATAACCGGGTTTTTATCTTCAACAGTGATTTTTATGAGATCACTACTGTAAGTTGAATTCATGTGAATATCATTAATTTAATCATTTCCCATGTAATTACATTTCTAATTGTCCTAACCTTTCATAATTATATACATTATATGCAGTCACTGAGTTCTACAAGAATGAAACTCACACTCTTTTTGTTGCATTCACGCAATAACATGTTGTTGGACGAAGTGGTGATGAATTCTAAAGCATATTAGAAGGATCAGGAAAAGAGAAGGAAGGCATTGGTAAAGTGAAAATAAAGTTAGAAGTTTTTTCTGGTTAAAGTGCGGATGAAGTTTTTCCTGGTGCAGCATGGGTTTGTCCGGCAACGGTGTCTGTTTTGTGCTATTGTAGCATGAACTGCTTTTCCGGTTTTTGTTTTTGAAAGGGGCTTTGTTTGACTGGTTATTTTGGCGACTAGTTTTCGTCTTGGGGCAGTTAGGACTTTGTAATATGATGGCAGGCTATTTAATATTGACTTTTGGATGATTTTTTTCATTTTTAATTACTTTGGTTTAAGGCCAAGTAAGTACATATTAAATATTCTTAGCTAATATAACTCTCTGTCTTCATCTGTTGTTTTTATGGCTAGTGTTTTCAATGTTTTTCAAGTGTCTTTTTAATGTTTTTCAAGTGTCTTTTTAATGTTTTTAAAGTGTCTTTTAATCTTTATTTATTTCGTACTTCTCACCTGTTTTGGACTTCTTGAAGACTTCTTGGACTTATAAACTATTTTACTGCATTATATACTCTTGGCTAGGTCTTTAAAGAACAACATTCTCTTCTCTTTAAAGAACAACATTCTCTTCTCTTCTCTATGTTTTCTAAAAACTCTATTTTTCTGCTCACCACCTAAGATAACCTCTCAAACTAAATTGGGTATGGAGAACCAGTTGGTTGTTATCGTTGAAGGTCATGTTAACTTTGAATAAAGTTTAGAGCATCTAGACTTTGCTAACCAGTATATGGTCTCCAGTTTTGGATGGGATGAGTACTTTCTTATGCTTTATGATTCTACTTACCCGAATCTGGTTGTTGAATTCTGGGTGAATGCATATACCCAAGTGTTGAATCGAACAAAAGTCATTTGTTTAAAGTATATGGTATTCATACCATCATCTCTCGAACTACTATTGCACAGACAATATGATGTGAGAACCATGAAATTCCTCCAGATATAATGTTCTGGGAACAGACCCTCCCATTCTATACCATCTTCAATGATTCATCTGATACTTCTAAAGCATCCGAGCTTAATCCTACGACATTATTTTGGTATCAAATTCTGGCCATTAACTTTTTGCCAAAGAACAAGAATATAGATGTCTTAGATAGCTATAAAAGGAACTTTCTTCTTCTACTTGTCAACAAAGGTCCAAAGATCAATCTCCCTTATATTTTCATTGAGTATCTGAAGAAGACTTTTTTATCCTTCCATGAAGGAAAGACATTATGCATTCCTTATGGAAGAGTACTCTCTAAACTACTCATGCAATAAGGAGTTGTGAAAAATAAGGTTGCGGTGGATTCTATAGTCCGGGGTCATGAGCTAGAGCTACCAAGAGTCTGGAGAGCCTCTGACAACGCCCCTTTCAAGGTCAGGGCGGTGACTCTGAATGGATCTTATGTGTAATTTTGTTTTCTTCGTATAATGTCTGATTTGTTTAATTTATAATTTGGTTTAATGCAACAGACCAGTACTGGTACGCGTGGACACCCTTTGGACTACATGAATTATCAAGTTATGTTATCTTATGATTATCAAATTTGTCAAGTTTCCTTATTTTTTTCCGAATAGTTGAGTTGTATTTTGTATAATGTGTCGTTTATTATATGTTTTGACCTGTTTGCTAAAATTCACTACCAATTACTATACGATAGTCACACACCAAATACACATAACAATTTTTTTTCCAAATAACATAAAAATAATTATATGTTACGTCTGGATTTAACATACCTCTGTGACCTGGATATGTACAACTGAATTGAGCTAACAACTGACTTGAGCTCTCTTATATTCATATTCGCCTTCTTCACAAATTGACTTAATCTATAATCAACATGCTGCATACTTTCCAACACTGTTTCAAAATACAACAAAACTTAAGTGATAATCATTTTCAAATAATAGAGCCAGTGTGATAATTTATCATTGTTTTCAAATTTAGTATTGAACTCCAATACTAAATTCCCCATTGTAACAAAAAAATGAACATTTTGTTGTGAGACAAAAATTTCCAATCTATTATACTCCATATAAACTTCATATTGCATCAAATTCAGTACTTTCTTGATGAATAACATTTACATGTTATTATTATATTGGATAAATTATAATCAGAAAGAACAAGCTTCAATTGGATCTAAAAAGTTGACATTATTTAATGCAAATACAGAGCTTCATCTTACAAAATTGTTCCAACAGCTAATGCACAAGAGCTTATCTCAAATTTATAGGCATGTTATGTGTTTATCATGCTATGTCCTTGCATCCCACACAGAGACCGCACTTGTGCTTTTTTATACAGTGTATTAACTGTGATTGGTTTACCCATGCAAGCCCTTCTTCGGTGTGTGTTTTTGACTTCAAACTCTTTCTGAGTAAAATGTTTGCCCCTATTACTTAACTACAAGATATTTGAAGAATAAATCATCAACATAATTCACAATAACATACAACTTAAATTTGAATAATATCACAATATAGATTCTTGTTTAGGCAACAAAGACGCTAACAATTCAATTGAAACCCTAAACCCCAATTCCTTAAATGTTGGGTAAGAATTCGATAAAATACGAGACCTAATCCCCAATTTCATAAATCAAATTCAACTTTATATACAAAGCTAATCACCGAATCCATTGTTTCTGGGTAAGAATTCGAAATATTATATTCAACTAAAAATACAGACTCTGATCCCCAAATCGATTGTTTTGGGGTAAGAAGAATTTATCAACTTCAACTTAAAATATAGACCCTAATCACCAAGTCGATCGTTTCTGGGTAGGACTTCAAATCAACTTCAACTTAAAATACAAACCTTATTACCCAAATCGAACGTTTCTCTGTGATAACTCAAATTAACTAAATTTTGGGAAAATTTAAGATTTAGATATGAAAAACTACATGTGAAAGGAGATAATAGCTTTGAACCATTCGATGAGGGAATTGAACAACAAAGATGGAGTAGCTTTGAACCATTGGATGAGGGAGAAGGAAGAAGAAGGCCGGGGAACAAGAGAAGGAAGAAGAGTATGGAAGCTTTTTCAATTGTAAAACAAAAACACGTAAAATAAAATGATTTTTTTTAATTAAATGTTTTTTTAATTAATAAATTGATGAAGGACTGATTTGTATTAAATGAAAGTTTTAAAAATAAGACTTATGGTAGACTGTCTACATGGTAATACTAATATGGCATTTTAGGGTTTAGTAGTCTTTTCTAATTGGTCAATTAAAATAACTTGTTCAAAGAAGTCAAATGGCAGACTGGACCATAGAGGTCCCTTTGTATAATTTAGTTTATGTGGCGAAATATTATAAGTAGGTTATTTCAACATCTTCACATACTTAAGAATAGTTTAAGTCAATTAAGTCATTAACTTTGTTTTTGAAGACTAAGTTTGGATATTACAAAATTAAAGGAGCGAGTGAAATGGAATGGAGTAGAGCGGAATAGAGCAAAATAAAAATATTTTCCTATTGTTTGGGCATTTCATGATGGAATAGACTAATTTTTTCATTCCGCCCAAATCGAAGGATATAAAAAATGAAGGAATGTGATGGAATGAGATGTAATGTGTTCCATCATGTTCCACTCCATTCCATCCTTTTTTAACTAATCCAAACAATAGAACATAAGTTTATGTCATTCCATTCCGCTTCGCTCCATTTCATTCCATCAATCTAATTGTGGACAAATACACTCACCTCTTGTGGTGTTTGCTAAAATGACATCAACATTCTCTAATTTTAAAATATGCACTAATTTCTCCTTAACTTATATATATCAATAAAAAAATTTAGTGACATGCACAAAATCGTACATAAATGTCATCTATACATGCGCTTTTAGCTATCACTAAAAATTAGAGGGGTGTTTATACCATTTTATTAAATCTTTAAAAAAATTAATGTATATTTTAGAGCTAAAATGGATGTTAGTGTCATTTTAATAGATCTAAAGAAAAATGAGTTTAATTTTCTCTTAGATTTAAGAAGGATATTGTTTTGGGCCACCTAAAGGCCCAATAAATAAAAGACCCGGTCATCATAAGATATTGAAGTTATAATACACATGCTACCTCAAAACTTGTACTTGATTTACACAAGGTTACTCACTACCTACATTAAGGAGGTATTAATAAGAAAAACAGCAACAACAAATTTTCATTAGAAACTAATGTAAAAAGTTGTCAAAAGACGTGGTAAGGAGTTGGTTAATTTGCAAAGACGTGAGTTCAATTTTCTCTATCACATTAGGATCTCATTGGTAGAAAATATGTAAATATCTCTATAAGATTTTTTTGAGTATAAAGCAATGTCATGAATTCTTACAGCCCAACTCATATAAATTCTTTATTATCCAAAACAAAGTCATAATTTTTTTAAAATAAATGTAACTATTATGAGATAGAGGGAATACTCTATTTTCTTAGAAACTCGTCCTAATAGATAGTATGAATTTATTCTTATAAATCTTCTATCGATCATATAGTCTCACACCTACATGTCTTAGAATATCACTAATTTCAATATAAATTTTATTCATATATTTGTGCATTTTCCTATAAACACTTTAAGAGTTTCTCATTGCACATGTCTCGGTACTTCTTCGATCACTCTTAGTTCTTATAAGTCACAACATAAGAATCTCATATTTCATGAAATGTGGTGTAGATATTATATTGTAAATAACAATTTGCAATATTAGTCCGAAGTCTATTAAACAAAGTCTATTAAATTTGTTTTTCTTTTATAATTAAGTAAGATTATTGTAAACATTGTAATTATAATTTTGAATATTATCAAGAACTTATTTTATAATATGGTATTATATAACTTCTTATTTTTGGGAATCACTTCTACGTAAAATTAGTCGTCATCGTCAATAATTTCCCCTCATTTTTTATTGTGTATTATCAATACTTTTTTCAATAATCTTTCTCTGATCGTCACAATTTCGCGTTCTTTATTATGATTCTAACTTCTATTTAACCTTTGTCACTATATATTTTCATTGGACCCATTTAGAGATCGTTTTTCCCACAAACGATCATATCATTGTAATCGCCGCCCCTAGACTGACCATCATAGGTGTCCTCACATGCCACCTTAAACCCCTTAGTTTTTGACTATCCAACCGTTAGTTTGTTTGCCCAATCCTCCACATTGCGTTTGTGTGGGCAAAGTCGAATTATGACATACACGGTTTTAGTGGTATTTTTTGTTAAAGCTAATTTTTATTGGATTATTTGTTCAACGCTTGTTATTTCGTTAATGGAAAAAAATTATAAATTATGGTACACTTTCAACATTTATTGGTAAGATTTTTCACTCTAGATATTTTCTAGTATGTGGAAATATTCTTAAGAGTTCTTGACACAATTGATATTAATCATATGACATTTGATTCCATATTACTATCCTCTTGTAATTCACATTTGAGTATTTCTTTTATCATTGTTACTTTGAGCTCTCATGCTCACTTTGTTGACACTAAAAATATTGACTTATAACCTTCACTCAAGCTATAATTTATACTTCATGCTCTTACACTTTCCAAAAAATTAATTTTCAACCATAAACTTACACGTTATTAAAATTTATTTTTACTTCTCATTGTGTTTTTTAGGACCTTACCACGATGAGACGATTGTAATTTCAAAAAAAAAGAAAGGGTTATACTACTTTTATGAGGAACCAGGTGATCCAAGGGTATCTTCCTTCTGTCTTCGGTCTAATTCTTCCTCTTTGTCCTCACAAATTTGACTTCAACACAAGCGTCCTAGACATCTTTTATTTTATATTATTAAGTTTCTTTTTTTGTCATTGTTCTAACAACATTCTACCGAGTCTATTACGTGTGATGTTTTCTAGTTAGCAAAACACAACTGTATCTCTTTTCTTTCTAATTTTAATGAAAGATTTGAACCATTTAATGTTATTCATCTCGATGGTTGGGGCTCTTCCCCTACCTCTAATATTTTTAGTGCAAAATATTTTGTCTTGTTTATTGACGAGTGTACTCAAGTAACTTGAATATTTTTTATGAATAATAAATCAAAAGTACCACATTTGTCTATCTAATTTTATAATATGGTACAAACACGGTTTGGAAAAAGTGTATTAAAAGAATTTGACCTGAAAATGGTAAAGAATATTACAATCATGTCATTTATAACTAGACCAATAAACGTGGAATTATCCATGAATTCATACGTGTCGACACCCCTTTGCAAAATAGTTTTTCCAAAAGAAAAATAGTCATTTACATAAAGTTTCTCGATATTTCTTATCTCAAATGTTTATTCTCACTCTTATCGAGGAGAGGAAATTTTTATTGTCGCCTATCTGATTAATCATATCCCGTTTGAGGCTTAGGTAATGTTAGTCATGTTCAATTTATGCTCTCACGTTTTCCCTCTATTTCCATATTATAGAACATTAAGACTCGGGTGTTTGGTTGTGTTGTGTTTGTTCATGTTCATAATCAATATCACAATAAGTTTGATCCTCGTGTCATCACGGGTTATGCACATGGAAAAAGAGAGAACAAATCTTACCATCCTCCTAGTCAAATTTTCTCTCTCTAAAGATGCCACCTTTCATGAAAATGTGTTATGCTTCACTCATCCCCAGTCTCAGGAGGAGAATATAAATGACTTAGAGTTTGTGTTTGAGTCCCTTAACCTTATTCCTAGGTTACCTAGAGCATATAGCCTTGTCCTTAGTCATGAACCCGAGTCTATAAGTATTTTTGTCTCTTTAGTGGTTGAACCTCAAACTGAGTCTATAATTGTTACTTGTCCTCCAATATCTTATGTTTTATAGGAATCAATGCCTTCAACGTTATTTTTGATATATTAGAAAAGAAGTAAACTCGACCAACTCTAGAAACAAATTCAATCATCTAAACTGAAGGTAAGTACTGAAAAAGATTCTTCTATCCGTGATTCTCAAATTTGTGATACTTGTGATACTGATCTAGATGATTTACCTATTTCTTAGAGAATGGATAAAATATCATATCCATCTACATATAGATATCATATTTCTAAAAAATTTCTTTTCTAAGCAATTAACTTTCTCCATAATGTAAGAGTATTATTTCAGTTGTTGACTCTATGAGAATTTCATACTCTTTTTGTTGAAATATGCCTTAAAACCTTTGTTGATGAAGAGAAAGAAAATATGTTTCGAGATTATAATTTTTTTTTAAAAAGCCGATAAGTAATCTGGTCCGAGTGATTTACGGGTATCTAGTTTGGTCGGTTCGATTCATTGATCCATTCATTAACGTTAGAATATTTCATATTAATTTGAAAATTATATAAATTAATATAAAAATATTATAAGATATTTATAATATTCTAAAAGATATTATAAGATATATATTTATAATATTCTATAAGATATATATATATATATATATATATATATATATATATATATATATATATATATATATATATATATATATATATATATATATATATATATATATATATATATATATATATATTCATAATAGTCTAAAAATATTATAAGATATTTATAATATTTGAGAGATATTATAAGATTATAATAATATTTTTTATTCTAATAATTAAAGAGATATGTTTTGCGATTTGTTATGGATATGTTGGATTTTGACTATGATAAATATGCATCTCTTCTGTTATTATAATGTGACAATCTTAGAGCTTACAACTGTAAAATATTTGGGTATGATAATCTTGGATAACTTCGAAGAATCATGTTCGTACACTTTCCGAACAAAGTATTTCGACCCTATTCTTGCCTGGGTTCACGAAATCTTTGTGGGGATAATTCTCGAAGAACAATCTGTTTCTGGTAAAAGAAACTGATTACAAATGTAGAGAGAAAGTGTCGTTTTTCGTATTTAAAACTGAGGCCAAATGACTCCTTATATAGGAGATCAATAACTGAAACCGAAAAGACACACCTGTTCCGGACCCCAGCCAGGGGCTCCGCCCCTTGGACCCCAACGGGGCGCTGCCCTGCACCCCGCCAGGGGCTTCGCCCCTTGGAACCCCAACGGGGCGCTGCCCCGTACCCCGCCAGGGGCTTCGCCCCTTGGAACCCCGTTTCAATTATTCATATTCAATTATACATTGGCTCGACGAGCGTGCACTCCGCACTTCCCTAACTCGTTACCAAGCTTAACGCATAATTGCATCGGCCTTTAGTAAATCACATTACTACTAAAATACATTGGTGATACTAAAATCACCACCAACAACAAAGGAGAGCAAGAGTTTAAAGGTATAGCATAAGGCTTTGGCTATTCTCAAGGAAACCTTATAAAGACGAGAGTTTTGGGAAACCTTTGGATTATCTAAGGGAATTGGAGAATTGGAAAACACTTGTTTACACCTTGGATTTGTGTTATTCATATATTGAAGGTTGAAGAGGTTGAAAAACACTTGGGTAGAAAATAGAGTTAATTTGTGGGCGCCTACAAGGTTATTTTTGGGAACCTGAAAGCAAAAACCATTTTCTTGTAACTAATCTGTAATCTCTTGTAACAACTTTCTGAGTATAGTGAATTGAAGAGTTACTTTCTCTCCTAGAGTAGATCGTTTGATCAAACTGGATAAACAAATCTTCATATTTTTCTCGTCTTATTATGTTATATTATCTGTGTACGGATTATTATTGCTCTAGACCATTTATTTTGGTTCCTAGTATTCTTTTTCTCACAAATTAATATTGAATTTTATCGTAATTCACAACAAGAAATTTCCCGGTAACAACGACTTCGGGTTGTGGAAAATTAAGATGCAAGCAATTTTAATTCAAGAGAAGTGTATCGATGCTTTGAAGAGTGAAGCATTCATGCGTGCAAGGTTACACAGGTATAGCAGACCCATATGATGGATAAGGTCAGGAGTGCCGTTATATTTTTCCTCGGGGATAAAGTACTAAGAGAAGTTTCCAGGAAGAAAACTGTGGTTGCAATGTGGGAAAAACTTGAATCATTATATATGACAAAGTCTTTGTCTCACATGTTATATCTGAAACAACATCTCTATTCATTTCGAATGGTGGAGAACAAATCCATAGTTGAGCAACTTACATAATTCCACAGGATTATTGATGACCTTGAAAATATTGAACTGAAGATTGAAGATGAGGACAAGACTTTACTCTTGTTTAGTTCATTACCCAGATCCTTTAAGAACTTTAAGGATGCCCTTATTTATGGTAAGGAAGATACTATTACTTTGGATGAAGTCCAAACGGCGGTGAAATCCAAAGGATTTTCAAAGTCGATAGATTTGAAGATTGAAGATAGTGACGAAGGCTTAAATGTGTCAATAGGAGGAGATGGGCGTAAAGGAGTGTCCAAATCAAAGAGGTTTGACAAGTTAAAGGTAAAATGTTTTAATTGTCAAAAAATCGGTCACTTTAAAAGGGATTGTCCTAAGCAAAAGGTCAATGAAGATTATGTTCAAGCTACAATTACCTTGGTTGAGGAAAGTTATGAGGATGTTGGTGCACTAATAGTATTAAGTTTGGAAATTGGAGATAGTTGAGTCATTGACTCAGGTTACTCTTATCACATGTGTCCAAGAATATAATACTTTGAAACTTTGAAGATGGTGCAAGGTGAAGTAGTTCGCCTTGGTGATAATAAGGCTTACAAAGTTTATGGTATTGGTACGGTCAAACTTAAAATGTTTGATTAACATGAACTTCTTATTCATAATGTGAGGTATGTTCCATAACTCAAGCGAAATTTGTTATCTATAAGTATGTTTGGTGATCTAGGCTATTTTATTAGAGTTGAATATGGAGTGTTGAAGATTTCGCGTGATGAGTTAATTATTGCTAAAGTGTCTAAAACATGTGGTCTATATATTTTAGAAGGTTCAAACGGTGTTATTCATTCATTGTTAACTAGTGGAGGTTTTTATGACAAAGAAGAACTATGAGATTTGAGTATAAGGTGTTATGAATGCCTTGAGAAAGTTTCAGAGGAGTATAATGAATTTTTCATAAATCAAGGGATAAAAATGCATCTTACCGTTGAGTTGTTATTGAGTTTTTGGGAAAGAGCTGGGGTTAAAACAACTTACTTGGTTGGTAGAGAATTTCTTCAGAGGAAAAATAGTGAAAACCAAGGGAGAAACCTGATAAAAACTATAATGGAGAAAACTCAGTTTGAGGTGGAGTTTTCTACGATGGATGCTAACAGTAGTGAGATAACGGTTACAAAGATATTTGATTATTATTTGACTCATGATAAGATAAGGAGGGTTATTGTAGCATCTCAAATGGACGGTTATGCTAGCCTTGAATATTATGTTTTTAATGTGGCTGAAGGACTGCAAAATAAAGAAAAACCTTCAGGGAGACATTTGAAAATAGGTGGAGTCAGGGGTGGTTGAAAAATCATACTTGTAGGCTTGTTAAATTACCTAGGCAGAAAAAGGTAATTGGAAACAAGTGGATGCAAGTGGCGAGATCCAAATTCAAGAGTGACTTGACTTGAATTTGATCAAAGTTATTGATTAGAGTTTCAACCTGATAGAGAGTAGCAATGTTGTTGATGGTTAAATTGATATCAACACGATTTAAAGGTAAGGTGGAGATTGTTGGGAAAAAAAAATTAGAAAACCGAAAAGTAATCTAGTCCGAGGAATTTATGGGTATCAAGTTCGGGTGGTTCGGTTCATTGATTCATTCATTAATGTTAGAATATTTTATATTAATTTAAAAATCGTATAAATTATTATAAAAAAATATTATAATATTTTAAAATATATTATAAGTTATATATATATATATATATATATATATATATATATATATATATATATATATATATATATATATATATATATATATATATATATATATATATATATATATATATATATATATATATATATATATATATATATATATATATATATATATATATATATATATATATATATATATATATATATATATATATATATATATATAGAAACAATATAGTTTCAATTTCAGTAACATGATAATTTGAGTAAAGGAAATTATTCTCAAGAAGAAAAAATGTCCCATTGGTAGTTTTCCCCCTGTAAACAAACATGATACAGTGTTAGCTGTATAGTTACAATTTTAGTGCTCTATAATTTCAGGCTCATTGAAACATTGTCTCATGAGTAATTCATGAATATTACTTTAATTATTCAACACATTCTATTTATTTCAGATACTGTTTTAACATAAGGTTCATCTAAACAATTTTAACATATATTAGCAAGTTGGTGAGCAGACCATGCAATTAAGATAACAATTAAGATTGTATTGGTGAGCAGACCATGCAATTAAGATAACAAACCTTACAGGTGTTCAGTCAGCTAAACAGAGTTAGGGTTTGGTTGGAAAGTTGCATTGTTGCCCACTGTTGTGAAAAGTAAGGCACCCTTGTCAAATATGACTCTTGGTAGTAGCTGATACCATTCTCAAAGTCAATCAGTCTTGGGGACTTGAGCATCATGGCCAGAGATTTCTCCAACAAACTTGAATTCTGCCTAATGAAAGCATTAGCAATCCGACGACGCTTCTCGGTAAACCTTCAGTTAAAAAAAACAGAAGTGCTGCAATATAAACTTTACAATCTGAAATAATAAATCTTCAGTAAATAAAACAGAAGTGCTGCAATATAACTTTCCAACATCTATAGAACTCATGAATAATATATATGAAAGTAAATTATAACTGTTATGACAGAAAATATTCAAAATTCAACAATCAATTTGTCAACAGAATTAAATAGACAAATGAAGAAAATCTCAATTAATTTGTTTAAGAGATATTATAAAATATTTATAATATTTGAGAGATATTATAAGATTATAATAATATTTTTTATTTTAGCAATTAAGTAGATATATTTTGGAATTTGTTATAGATATGTCACTATAAAATAAGTTGTGTGTTGCCACGTGACTCCCACGTCGTTAACACCAAAATCATCTCACAATTTTGTTTTTGCCACCTGAAGAAACACGTCGCTGAAGAGTGCGTGACAATGTTGTTGCGGCGTGAGAAACATGTCACAACGTTGCCACGTGAAATTCACGCCGCAACAAACTTTATAGGATCAAAGGCAGTCAGAGCAGAGCAGAGGTCAGAGCAGGTTTTATAGTCACTTTTACGTTGTGTGTTGCGGCGTGTTTTTCATGTCACTAATTTGTGATATGGAAAACAAGTCGCAACTTTTTTTTTAAAAATTATTTTCTGTTTTAAATATAATAATTCTGATATAATAATTAATATTATTTTCTGTTTCATTAAATTTATAAATTAAATATTATAATTTATTTATTAAAAAAATATATTAACATCAAATATATATTGTTTTTTATAATATTATACTGTTTTTTATATATGCATAATTATAAAAGAGTTTTAAAATAATAACATTAAATATTATTTTTTTTAATTATAAAACAGATTTTTATAATAATAACATTAAACAGTTTTTATTAAATATATACATATTAAAACAGTTTTTTAAATATGTTTTTATTCAATACAAAAAACTATTTTTTTATATATGTTTTTAATCAATATATAAAATATTATATTATATTTGTTTTAAATAAAATATATATTAACATTAAAACTGTTTTTATAAAATTTATATATTATTCTGTTTTTTTTTTCTGTTTTTATAATAAATAAATTAAATAAATCAAGATATATAACTTATCATAATATATATTTTTGTTTATTAATAAATATTTATTTATATATATATTTTCGTTTTTTAACAAGTACCTATATAATATATATTCTCATTTTTTAAAATTATATTTAATGAAAATTACAATATTATAATTTAACCAAATTCAACCTAAAATCTAACTAAATTCAGAAAATATATCAAATGTAAAAAAAAAATTCAAGAAATACCTCTTCTCTTCTAGCTCCTTCAATCTTCTTGTCCAACCTTTTTGCAATCTACTTCTACTATGTCAATCTTCTTCTATTCAAAGAAAAATTAAAAAAAATTACAATCCCATAATACAATAAATAAAAACTTGTAAACAAAATAGAGACAAAATTAAATTAAATTTACCTGAAAAAACAAGGATTAATGGAGATTGAAATTGGATTTTATGAAAAAGAAGAGGTTTTATAATGGAGATTGAGTTAGATTTCATGAAGAAGAAGAGGGTTAATGGAGATTGGGATGGAATGAGAGAGGGAGAGTTGTGTTTGATGAAAGTATGCATACTGTCTGCTTGGTGTAACGTGTAAGTACGAAGTGCGCCTAAGAGGGGGGTGAATTAGGTACTTTTAAAAATTCTGGTTTTTAGTGATGATGGCTCTTATTTTTCTGGTTATAAGTGAGTTTAGGAAAGCTTAAGAATGCAGAAAAATAAAGAGACACGGACGATATATCCTGGTTCCCCTCACAGTTCGAGAGTACTCCAGTCCCCTTTCAACATGAAAGAGATTTCCTTATTGTGGCAAACTTACATAAGAACTACCAACCAAACCAAGAACAATCCTCTTGGATTTTCACTAAGTTACCTATGAGAACAATCCTCTCAATGTAATTAATTACACTTGTATCCAACAACTTGGAAAGACAAGATTTCAACAAAAACACTTAAACTTAATTCCAACAATCCTTGAAAATAAGTAAGTAAATATCAATTTGTGAGTTTGAGTGAGCAGAGTATATTGATCACTAAAGAGTGATTTTGACAATGTATAATCTTATTCTTTCAATAATAATATTGTACAAAGACTCAAGATATATTTGCTCAAAGTTTTCTGTTCAAAGTATGAAAATAAATGAAGAAAACTTATGCATGAAAATGAAGAATGCTTGAGTTTGTATTTTGAAAGTTCAGAAAAATATTATGAAAGAAGGTGTTTGATATGAATTTGAGTATTTATATGTTCATAACACCCTTTTGAAACATCATGAAGATCTGGAAATGTATCATGAATAAATGCCAAGTTTGAGTGAAAAGATGTAATGAAAAGGCATGATCAAAAGGCATGAACAAAGCTGTAATTTTTCAAATTCGTGCGGTGTGTAATCGATTGCACCTCTAGTGTAATCGATTGCACAAGTTTTTCAACAGCTATATTTTCAAATTTTTAAGAGTGAAATCGATTGCATCAACAATGTAGTCGATTGCATGCTAAGTCAGTAGCAAATTTTAACTGAGTGCAATCGATTGCACCAACTATGTAATCGATTGCATGCAAAGTCAGAACCAAACGTTTTGAAAATTTAAAGTGTGCAATCGATTGCACAAACAATGTAATCAATTGCATGAAGAAACAGAAGCAAAAGATTTGGAAATTTGAAGAGTGCAATCGATTGCACTAAGATGTAAATCGATTGCATGCATAAGAAAAGTGAAATTTAATCTTTGAAAAGCTTGAGTAATGATTCTTAAACATTTCTTTTTCATTTTTGAGCATCTATATCTTAAGATCAAAGTAGATAATATTATTATACCTTTAAAGATGTTGAGAGCTTTGATTGAAGATATTATCCTTAGATGCTTTAGATGCTTGATCAAAATCTTTGCCTTCTTTGTTAGCCATGGTTTGTCTTCATCAAAACAAAAGCTTATTTGAGAAGCTTGATTTTACATTCTCCCCCTTTTTGATGATGACAAACAATTTTTCTTAATGCGATGTACTTTTCGGAAGAGCTTCTCCTCCTAAGATGCAAAACTCCCCCTATGTAGGAGAGGGTTGGAATCCTTTGCAATTCTTCATCTTGATTGGAGAGTACCTTGAAAAATTAAGACACAGGAAATACAAGCATAAAGTATAACATACTTCTCCCCCTTTGACATTATCAAAAAGAAGGGAAAGATGCAATAAAAAAGGACAAAATATATGTAGTAATATTGAAAGCTTAACCATAACCATATTGCTTCATGATGCTTTTTATCATCCTTTGATAAATGCACATAGTAGTTATCTTCATCAAAACATGATGTTGAAGCCTTTGACACAAAGTTGTCTTTTACTTAGAAGTTGTCTTTTGTTCTTCAACATAAAGTACATCTTCAACGGATATGAAATTTAGTGTATCAACTTTGCCAATGCCAAGAAATATTCCTTTAAGGTATTTCCCATATGTGAAATAATCCTTGGACTTGAACTAGATTTGAAAGTTAGTGTATGTCTCCCGTCATATGCTTTGAACAACCACTATCAAGATACCAAATATTGCATGTGGTCATCAAGCATACCTACAAAACACATTAAGTTTGATTTGGTACCCAATGTGCTTTGGATCCATCATAGTTAGTTCCTTTCTTAACCCACACATAATGCCCACTTGCCACACTAAAGTTTCTAACATAGTAAGCATTAGGTGTATGACCTTTAACACCACAATAAAAACAAGTAGGTTCAAAGTCACTTCTATATCTAGAAGGATAAGATTTCTTCTTAGAAAATATTTTCTTTTTAGGATAGTGACTGTGATACGGTGGGAGAACTGACTTGAGGTTTTGCGTTTTATATTCGCACTTGTTCGGTTGAGCAAGAGTCGCCACCGACTTTTTATTTTATCCTAAAGGAAAGGTTAAAAAGCACAGGAAAAACCTTTTGAGATGTTTCGTGGGTTCGGGGGGTATATTATGAAAAGGGAAGGTATTAGCACCCTTTTCATCCATGGTTATCCATGGGCTCTTAGTTACTTGTTTAGATCACTTGCCTTTGATTTTCAATTGCTTGAAATTGTGGTGTGTGTGTGTGTTTTGAAATTTTTTTGAAAAAAGACGCCTTGTCTTAGGCAACCATTGTAATGACTCGTGTTTGAGTGTTTTACAAAGGTGTGTATCTTTTCGAAAAGATGTTTCAAATGTTTTTTGGAAGTTTGTTTTAAAAGTGTTTGTGGAGTGGATTTTGAAAAGTAGGCAAGTGTGTATTGCAAGTTTGTCAAGTAACTAAGAGTTTTCTACCCCTAAATTTACTCAAAGGTTTTTCTCATGTTTTAACCCTTTTAACAATTTTGTTCCACCATTGTATTTGGTGGACAATCTTGCATTAGGATGTTTAACGGGACAGGCGCGGGTCATCGTATGGACCATGAATGCAATGGTGCCAAGTGTCTTTGGCAATTTGCTTGAAGGGACTATGATCATTTTGATAGGCAACTTTCGAAAGCGTCATCGAGGGACTTATGATCATTTGAATTGTTTTGCCAAAGAAACTCGACGTGCAAGCATGGCCCATTATTGAAGGCAACAAGCGGGATTACCCTAGGGGTGCAAGTGTGATTGTGTATTGATTTCATGTATTTGTCTTTGTATTAGGTTATCCAGCGTTTGATTTTATGTACATACAAACCCTAGGTCTAACCATGGTATATTTGAAAGTGATAAATTGCGGGAATTTAAAGTCTACGCTATTACAAATAAGTATCCGGGAGTGGGGGTACAAATATTTACAAATGGGGATGAGACTTAATAGGAGAGTAGTGTCCAAATAATTTACAACCAAATCGAATCAATCGCAATGTAAATGTGTATCAATGTATAGGAATAAGTAAATGTGTAAATGTAAATGTGTCAATGTATTTGTGTAAGTGTATGATTATTTACAAGTGGTAAAAATGTGAACTTAATGTATTTATTAAGTATTTTTGGATATTTTCATGGTTTAGGGCAAAACCCTAATTTTGTAAATAAATAGTAATTATTATTTATTATATACAATATTTATTAATTATACAAAAAATAAATAAAAAGGGAAGTATATTATAAAAAGGTAATTTTTGAGGTTAAATATTAATAAAAATAAAAATGTATTATTTTTTGTATTTTTATCCTAATATTATAATAAACCTATAAGTATTTATATTATATACTAAATATATTAAATATATACAAAAATAAAATATTTATTATTTACAAAAAAAAGTATGTTTTAAGAAAAATGTTTTCAAAAGGTAAAATAAAATAAAAGTTGAAAATAAATATTATTTGTACTATTTTCTAGTATTTTAAATAAAAGAAGTAATATGTTTACTTATATGTACAAGTCTAATAAAGCAAATAAATTCAAAATAAATGCAAAAATGGTTGAAAAAATATTTTTAATGTTTTTTATATTTTAACAAAAAATAACAAGTCAGAAACAAAAAGAAAAAAATCAAAAATGATAAAAATAACACACAATGGGCCAAGGGGGGTGTATGTGAAAAAATGAGGTGCAAACAGGAAAATGAACCAAGCCCAGCCTAAAGAGGCTTCTTCAACCTCCAGCAATGTTTGAAACAAAGAAAAACACGCGTTTTCTCTTGTCCCTGCTATCTTTTGATTCCTTGATTTTCAACAAAAACTCACAAAAGCAATGTTATAGAGCATCATGTCACGATTCTAAACATATAAAGAAGTTGTTCTAACTCTCAGAAATGAGAGAGAATTTCTCCTCCACCAATTCCTGACCTAGCTTTTTTTAAATGTTCATGTCCAAAATTCGTGCAGCACATACAACATAAATGAAAAGTGAGGATATAGGTAGCTTCAGGGTCATGAATAGAACATACCTTCTTCACAAACTTAAGCCTAAATATGCTTGGATAGAGAGATGGAAGTTCAAACTTTTACCTGTTCAGCTTGAGTTGTGTACAACAGTGGAGGCACTTTCAATGAAGTTTGAGGACTTGTACAGCTTGCTTGAGGTCCAAGGATACTTCCTCTATGCTTGGTGTGCCTTGAATCCTTCTGAATCACTCCATGGAAGTCAACCTGCAAGAGAGAAAAGTGAAAATGGCACACTTGGCTATGGCTGTTACAGTCTGTTTCCAAGGCTTGGGATAGTTTCTATGAATGGTAGGGAATGTATTTGAACTGGTTTGGATGAAAACGCACGATGGAAATGAACTGTGGAGGTCAATCTGCAACAGAGACTCTGTTTTGCAGAAAAAAGGTGCTTTGATGGATGAGGAGGTATTGAAGGTTAAGGGCTCGTGTTCTAGGTTGGTTATGGAGTATGCAATATGTGGACAAAGTTTGTTTAGGCTCTTGCTTGCAGGAAGTGAATGTTAGACCTCTTTTGCAATGTTTCTTCCCCCTTAAGCAAAAGTTGTCAAGTTGAGTTATAGGCTCATGCAGGCCCCTCAAGCAGGCTGCACCTTCTCTCCTTGATCAGTGCAATTTTCTCATGAACTTGTGCCTCAAAGATTTCCTTGTACTTCAAAGATATGAGAACTTGACATAAAGTTGATCTTTTTAAAAATGGCTAAAATGCTTTTTTCATTTATGGCTTAATCTTGTATGTAATGGTTAAACACACAAAGTAAGACTTGAACACAAAGGAAATGCATTAAATTATTGAGTGTGGATGATATAAAAGGCCTGTAATCTAGTTTGTGCAAGCTGAGTTCAAAAATGCCAATGTTATGTACATGAAATTGGCCATGAACAAAGTGACTTTTGCCCATATTGACAAATTCGATTCTCCCTAACCACAAGGGTTTTTGAGAAGTTCTTGGACAATTTGGAAAGATTGGAATGTGTACTACAATCCATCTTTGTAATGCAAGTTGAAATTCCAAGTGGAAGCATGTGAAAAGTGGCCATGAAGTTGGGCAAAAATCCTGCCTAAAATAGGTCAAAAAATTTCTAAGTTAAGCATGTTTTGCACCCCTATTCCAAAAATCACAACTTGAGCTACAAGCTTCTTTTAAGGAAACTTTGTGAATCAAAGTTGTAGATTTTGCAATGGACTATAACTTTCATGTTTTGAGTTTTGTTTGAATCCAAATGCATCTTGATGAAAAAATGGGACAAAGTTAGGGAAAAAATTAGGAAATTCCATAACTTTAGAAAATTTCTAAGTTATGAAATTTCTTCATTTCAAACCCTAATTTGTAATTTTTGATTTCTTGATGAACAAGTTTCATAATTTGACATGTCTTGATTAAAAATGAATCTTGGCACTTGATTTTGACCAAAAAGTCAAAGTTTGACTTTTCAGTATACAGTCAAATTTGATCAGTTGATTGGAAAATTCATCTATCAATCTTGTGCATTTGGAATCTTTTGAACTTGTTAAATGTGTCAAGACCATTCCATTGAGTCCTTGAGTCCATATGTGAGCTTGGTTTGCCATTGGCTAGGTCAAACAGTCAAAAATTGCCTTTGTGTAGTCAAAACCCTAAAAATGACCATTTTGCCATTTTAGTGATCTGGTCAAGTTTCTTGTGGAATTGTGATCCAAACTTGACCAAATGGTTCATATGAGTTCATAATGTTGATGTGGGTCAAAAATCATGAGGTTTGACTGTCAATTGACCACAGTTGACTTTTTCTCCAATACAGCTGATTTCTAGGTCAACTGTCCAATTGGCTGGGTAAAGATTGGAATCAAGGCTTGAAACTTGGTATGGATAAACTTGTGAGTCCAACATGAAGCATGAAAGTCATTTTGGGCCTTTTAGGTCAAAACATCTTTGAGCAAACACAAACCCTAACTTGGGTCAACAGTGCAAGGAGGGGCCTTGAGTAGAGTAAACCCTAACTTGATCTTGAGCTCCAAGGGTCTTGTGATGAGGAAATGTTGAAGAAATGAGAGGGAAAATTTTGGGGTACAACAGTTGCCCCTGTTCAATCTTCTTGAACCTGAAGAGTTAGATTGGTAAATTTGTCTTTCGCGTCTCGAAGGTAAAAGGAGATTGGACACTAGAGTGCCCAAAAATTTGCACTCGGTGATGTGATGGTAGGAATGGGCTTATAGATGCCATGGTGGATAGGAGGATGGGCTTATAGATGCCATGTGGATACGTGACAACACCTTGTCGGGAATGGGCTTAGAGATGCCATCTGGAAATGGGCTTAAAGATGCCATTTGGAGATTGTTGGTAGGAGGATGGGCTTAGAGATGCCATCTGGAAATGGGCTTAAAGATGCCATTTGGAAGTGTTTATCGCGTAAGAGATTCCTTAGCGAGAACTTGCGTACCTGAGAAAGAAAGATAATTTCCTGGCCTGTTACAGGGGTTGATCTTCAAACTCTTCATGCAGATATGCCCTGGCTAGATACAGGTATCGAATCTACAATCAATCACTCACAGATATGCCCTGGCTAGATACAGGTATCGAATCTGGAATTTCAAAAGGTTGATGTGTTGTCTCTACTGACAGGTTATCTCAGAAAAACCTTTAGGGATCGATTTAACTGAACCAGATGAGGTTTTGTCTTCTTTGACGAGTCGTCTCTTTTAACGGGTTGTCTTCATGGACGAGTTGTCTTCAATGAAGAGTTGTCTTTAATGACGGATTGTCTTCAATGACGGATTATCTTTAATGACGGATGTCTTCAATGACTGGTTGTCTTCAATGAAGGGTTGTCTTTATTGACAGGATTGTCTTCAATGATGGGTTGTCTTCAATGACGGGTTGTCTCTAATGACGGGTTGTCTTCAATGACGGGTTGTCTTCAATGACGAGTTGTCTCTAATGACGGGTTGTCTTTAATGACGGATTGTCTTCAATGACGGATTGTCTTTAATGACAGATGTCTTCAATGACTGGTTGTCTTCAATGACGGGTTGTCTTCAATGACGGATTATCTTTAATGACGGATGTCTTCAATGACTAATTTTCTTCAATGACGGGTTGTCTTCAATGACGGGTTGTCTTCAATGACGGAGTTGTCTTCAATGACGGGTTGTCTTTAATGACGGGTTGTCTTTAATGACGGGTTGTCTTCAACGACGGGATGTCTTCAATGACGGGTCGTCTCTAATGACGGGTTGTCTTCAATGACAGGTTGTCTTCAATGACAGAGTTGTCTTCAATGACGGGTTGTCTTTAATGACAGGTTGTCTTCAATGACGGAGTTGTCTTCAATGACGGGTTGTCTTTAATGACGGGTTGTCTTCAACGATGGGATGTATTCAATGACGGGTCGTCTCTAATGACGGGTTGTCTTCAATGACAGGTTGTCTTTAATGACGGGTTATCTTCAATGACGGGTGTCTATAATGACGGGTGTCTATAATGACGGGTTGCCTTCAATGACGGGTGTCTATAATGACGGGTGTCTATAATGACGGGTGTGCATCAGAAAAATCTTTAGGAACTGGACTTGTCTTCTTTGACTGGATTTATCTTCTTTGACTGGATTTGTCTTCTTTGACTGTATTTGTCTACTTTGACATAGCTGATCATTTAACTGTATCCTTCCTGAAAGGTAAGGGTCAGTCATATGCGATGCATGATATGGATCAAGCAATGATGTTCTCAACATAAATGAGATTGTATGATATGATGCGTATATGCATGTATCATGATGTATGACAATGTGCTGTATCTTCGTCTGGGAAAATAAATCCTTGACGAACGCCGGGAAGTTCGTTGAATCCTGGGCTGATGCTGAAGAGTAGAGTTCTTCATTTCCGCTGGGGATGATGAACGCAAGAATAAACCGGTAGGAGAAGATGACTCCGTTGGGGAATAAACTTGTTGGAGAGATTACTCTGTGGGGAATTAGATTCTGTGAGGTTTTCTGGCTGGGGATTCCAAGAATCTTTTGAGTTTGAGAAGGAACCGGTGTAGGGTTTCCTGATGATGAGTCCATGTGAAACTGCATCTAGGTGTGAAGAGGAACCAGTGTAGGGTTTCCTGATGATGAGTCCGTGTAAAACTGCATCTTGGATTTGAGAAGGAACCTGTGTAGGGTTGCTTCATGATGAGTCAGTGTAAAACTGCATCTTGGATTTGAGAAGGAACCTGTGTAGGGTTGCTTCATGATGATGAGTCCGTGTAAAACTGCATCTTGGATTTTTTTTTAGGAGGAACCAGTGTAGGGTTTCCTGATGATGAGTCCGTGTAGAACTGCATTTTCCAACAGGTGATGAAGGAATTGTTGAACACTTTTGACATTCGAATGCCCCAAGTGATGATGAAGGAGACTTGCCCCAGGTTAATCTGCGATTGAGAGATTTCTTGAAATATTGACTGGACTGCCCCAGGTTAACTGAACTCTAATAGATCTGTTGAAACTTTGACTGGACTGCCCCAGGTTAACTGAACTTTGAAAGATCTGTTGAAACCTTGACTGGACTGCCCCAGGTTAACTGAACTCTGATAGATCTGTTGAAACCTTGACTGGACTGCCCCAGGTGTGCTGGATAATGACATGTCATGCCCCTTGTTGATAGGAGATTTGTCAATGGAAGTGTCATCCTTTTTGAAGTGATTTTTGTTCACTGAGAGAGTTTTCGTTCCTCCGAACATTCGCTGTATGAATTTCTTCGCTGTCAAACCAATAGTCAAATGCAAACAGTGATATTCAAGCAATGCAAAGTTTATGTTTGTCTCGAAGTTTTGAGAAATGCGTTTTTTAGCAGAAAACTTTTCATAAGACAAATCAACACAAGATTTTAGAGCAAAGCCTTACAGGAGTCAGGATACCTTTTGTAACAGTATGCTTTCGAACTAACTCATGCTTCAATTAGGACTTTTGAAAGGGTTGTAACGTGGCTTGGTTCACGGTTTAAGAAACAAAGGATAAAGGCTCAAAGTATATTTGTACCCACCCACTCTTCGTGATGTTCTTCAACCCTAAGCTCAGTTAATTGTGCGTCGCACTCTATTTGAGTTTGGAACGACCTTTTGGGTGATGGTTCACCAGTTGAATTTGGAAGACAGTCATCATCTCCTTTTTATTTTTCAACATTTTTCATGTTGTTGAGGATTTGTAATGACCTCTTTATTTTGATTTTGATTTGTTATCCCTAACTTTTGCTTGACTGTCTCTGTTTTCGAGATCCCAGTCAGCGGGATGCCCCAGCTTTCTTAAGCCTCCTTTACAGGTTTTGACTTAGTGGGCTTTTTTTTATTTTTCGAGAGATTGACTGCCTATGTGATAGGGAACCATCACTGTCTTGTGATTCCAAAGGAATGTCTCTTTTTTTTTTGACGTCGTTCGTTGTGTTACGAACTGAGAGTTTGCGACTTCAATGCGCACCTTTTTGAATTAACTGAGAGACTACCCTGCCCCAGGTTTATATCAAAGGTTTTGATTGTTTAGAACAAAAAACTCCTACTTCTTTGGCTCGAAGGGGTTGACTAGGGATTATCTTCCTTATAACTCCAGTGTTTGGGGATTGAAAGAAATGCCTGTACATCATCAGCAAGGTCTGTTCAAAAGCATACTGTATGAGATTATGGTATTGTTTTGTCATCCTCCCACTAAAGGCTTGCAGCTTTTTATCAAGAGTTAAATATCATAAAGAAAGCACAAGAGTAGTGAAAACGAATGGATGAATTCAAGACAAACATATGCGATGCATTAATGAAACAAGAGTTTGACATTAAAAGATAATTGTTTGAACAACAAAAGAAATTACAACTTGAAAAATTCGAATGAAACAAAAACAATCTCAATGATTTGGCATAGGAGGAGTGATCACATTGGGAGCATCGGGCGCTTCGAACTGGACCTCCTTTGCGTCGATTAGGTCCTGTACCTTATTCCTCAAAGTCCAACAATCATTTGTAGCATGCCCCGGGCTGTCAGAAAGATAAGCGCAGCGGGCGTTGGGGTTATACCTCGAAGGTGTCTTGTTGGGATTCTTAGGAGGGTCCCTTAGAGTTACCAAATTGGTCTCCAACAACTGTGGCAATATCTGGGACAAGGTCATGCTGAGGGAAGTGAATTTCCTTCTAGGTCTCTCTTCCCTTTGTTGGTTGCGATGCTGAGGAGCACTGGCCGATTTTGAAATAACTACCGCGTTGACAGCTTGGCGGTGCTCGGACCTATTCTGCCCTTTTGAACCATAGACGACACTAGATTCTTTTTTGAATGGTTTCTTCTCAGTGTTAGAGGAGTCACCCTTTTGTATCTTCCCATAATTGATACCAGCTTCTATTCTTTCACCAGTCAAGATAAGGTCGGTAAACCCAGCAGAAGAATTCCTAATCAGATGGTTGAAGAACGGACCAGACAGGGTCCCCAGGAACATATCAACAAGTTCACGGTCAGTTAAAGGTGGCTGCACCCTTCCAGCAAGGTCTCTCCACTTTTCCGCATACTCCTTGAATCCTTCACCCGTCCCCAGTGACATACCCTGGAGTTGGGTACGCGTAGGAGCGAGGTCGGAATTATACTGATATTGCTTGTAAAAGGCAGCAGCAAGGTCCTCCCAGTTGCGGATACTGGCTCCATCCAGCTGATAGAACCACTCGAGTTGAGTCCCTGACAGACTATCCTGAAAGAAGTGAATCCAAAAATTCTTGTCAGTCGTATAGGGCTGGATCTTCCTTACGTATGAACGGAGGTGCAACTTAGGACAGGAAGCTCCGTCATATTTGGAAAAAGCAGGTGCCTTGAATTTATGAGGAATCACCACCCCAGAGGATAGACCTAGATCTTCAAAGTCCAGGCCGGGAACTTTCTGTATCTCCATAGCACTTAACCGGTCCTCCAGCTGTTTGTACTTATCCTCAACAGGAGGGTACTGTTCATCATTGAAATCTGTCTCGTTGTCGGAGACCACGGGACTAAGGACCCTTCTCTCTTGGGGACTGTCCTTGCCTACAGATGAGGTAGTTAGCTCAGCCTCGATCGGTAATCCATTCCCAGATCTGCGTCTAGTGTTGATCAAAACAGTCCTCCTCTTCTTCTTCTTCTCTTTCAGAATCAGAGTTTGCAAGTCCTGTTGACCCTGGGCTAGGCCCATTACCAACTCCTAGAACTGGGCATTCTGGGCCTGGATAGCTTGTTCAGTGGATGGTTTAGGATTCATGATGATTGCTGAAATAAACAGCGAAGAAGATAAGTGACCTGTAGAAAGGGTACCTGTAATGCAATGATATGTATGTATGCATGCAATGTTTTCAAGGATCTCTTGGGGTAAACACAAGAGAATGTTAGAGGTTGAACTTCGGTCTTCGATTGGAGAACTTTGCAACGGTGGATGTCTTTCCACTAGAATCAAGCTCACCATGTCAAGTGGGTCATAGCCCCTGATTCAAGTTGTTGTACTTGATCTTTGATGGCATTTGCTTAGAGGAGAAAACTCCTTCCCTTTGGTAGACGCCTGGTTCAACGGAACCCTGCATCAAAAGAACCCTCGAGATCCTTGAAATGGTTATTGAAAAATGCTATGGTATGATGTTATGATGTTATGTACATGTATGCAAAAGCAAGTGAGTGTATATACAGGTAAACATATTCACACAAAGCAAAACAAGTCCTTAGGTTTAGGCTTGCATGGGGTTTGTAGGTAAGTACCCTCTTGAAGTTAGTTGGCTCATCCTGTCCTAAAATAGAAACCGGGTTCTAAGGAGCTCAATATCACTGGATTGTTTTCTGTGTTCATTGTTTTGGTTTAGCCACTTAACTGGCGACCAAAATATTCCAAGAAAACAACCCTCAATGAGTGTAGTATCGAGTATCTACCAACTTCGGACTGCACCAAAGTCGGTCATCTCACTACCCCTAAAAAGGCTAAGACGGTCAATTAAGGTTCTAAGAGTTCGTTAGTGCTTCACGATATCACTCAGCGGCCCCGTACTCTCCTTGATTGAACTCAAGGGTTACCGGTACTCACAAATACGTCACACTAACATAGCTTACTGCTTCAACCATGTCGGTATACCCCGCACAGTTCCCTCACAGTTTTATTGCTATTTACCTAAGAAGGTGCCCCCAAATCCGGGTGTAGGATTTACAACAAACCCAAACAAGGACCCAAAAGACAAAGCAATCAAGGCAAGCAAAGAAAGAATGTAAAGGTGATCTAAACCCTAAGGTAACCCCACTTTTAAGTTAAATCCCCAGCAGAGTCTCCAGTTCTGTGATACGGTGGGAGAACTGACTTGAGGTTTTACGTTTTCTATTCGCACTTGTTCGGTTGAGCAAGAGTCGCCACCAACTTTTTATTTTATCCTAAAGGAAAGGTTAAAAAGCACAGGAAAAACCTTTTGAGATGTTTCGTGGGTTCGGGGGGTAGATTATGAAAAGGGAAGGTATTAGCACCCTTTTCATCCATGGTTATCCATGGGCTCTTAGTTACTTATTTAGATCACTTGCCTTTGATTTTCAATTGCTTGAAATTGTGGTGTGTGTGTGTGTGTTTTGAAAATGTTTTGAAAAAAGACGCCTTGTCTTAGGCAACCATTGTAATGACTCGTGTTTGAGTGTTTTACAAAGGTGTGTATCTTTTCGAAAAGATGTTTCAAATGTTTTTTGGAAGTTTGTTTTGAAAGTGTTTGTGGAGTGGATTTTGAAAAGTAGGCAAGTGTGTTTTGCAAGTTTGTCAAGTAACTAAGAGTTGTCTACCCCTAAATTTACTCAAAGGTTTTTCTCATATTTTAACCCTTTTAACAATTTTGTTCCACCATTGTATTTGGTGGACAATCTTGCATTAGGATGTTTAACGGGACAGGCGCGGGTCATCGTATGGACCATGAATGCAATGGTGCCAAGTGTCTTTGGCAATTTGCTTGAAGGGACTATGATCATTTTGATAGGCAACTTTCGAAAGCGTAATCGAGGGACTTATGATCATTTGAATTGTTTTGCCAAAGAAACTCGACGTGCAAGCATGGCCCATTATTGAAGGCAACAAGCGGGATTACCCTAGGGGTGCAAGTGTGATTGTGTATTGATTTCATGTATTTGTCTTTGTATTAGGTTATCTAGCGTTTGATTTTATGTACATACAAACCCTAGGTCTAACCATGGTATATTTGTAAGCGATAAATTGCGGGAATTTAAAGTCTACGCTATTACAAATAAGTATCCGGGAGTGGGGGTACAAATATTTACAAATGGGGATGAGACTTAATAGGAGAGTAGTGTCCAAATAATTTACAACCAAATCGAATCAATCGCAATGTAAATGTGTATCAATGTATAGGAATAAGTAAATGTGTAAATGTAAATGTGTCAATGTATTTGTGTAAGTATATGATTATTTACAAGTGGTAAAAATGTGAACTTAATGTATTTATTAAGTATTTTTGGATATTTTCATGGTTTAGGGCAAAACCCTAATTTTGTAAATAAATAGTAATTATTATTTATTATATACAATATTTATTAATTATACAAAAAATAAATAAAAAGGGAAGTATATTGTAAAAAGGTAATTTTTGAGGTTAAATATTAATAAAAATAAAAATGTATTATTTTTTGTATTTTTATCCTAATATTCTAATAAACCTATAAGTATTTATATTATATACTAAATATATTAAATATATACAAAAATAAAATATTTATTATTTACAAAAAAAGTATGTTTTAAGAAAAATGTTTTCAAAAGGTAAAATAAAATAAAAGCTGAAAATAAATATTATTTGTATTATTTTCTAGTATTTTAAATAAAAGAAGTAATATGTTTACTTATATGTACAAGTCTAATAAAGCAAATAAATTCAAAATAAATGCAAAAATGGTTGAAAAAATATTTTTAATGTTTTTTATATTTTAACAAAAAATAACAAGTCAGAAACAAAAAGAAAAAATCAAAAATGATAAAAATAACACACAATGGGCCAAGGGGGGTGCATGTGAAAAAATGAGGTGCAAACAGGAAAATGAACCAAGCCCAGCCCAAAGAGGCTTCTTCAACCTCCAGCAATGTTTGAAACAAAGAAAAACGCGCGTTTTCTCTTATCCCTGCTATCTTCTGATTCCTTGATTTTCAACAAAAACTCACAAAAGCAATGTTATAGAGCATCATGTCACGATTCTAAACATATAAAGAAGTTGTTCTAACTCTCAGAAATGAGAGAGAATTTCTCCTCCCCCAATTCCTGACCTAGCTTTTTTCAAATGTTCATGTCCAAAATTCGTGCAGCACACACAACATAAATGAAAAGTGAGGATATAGGTAGCTTCAGGGCCATGAATAAAACATACCTTCTTCACAAACTTAAGCCTAAATATGCTTGGATAGAGAGATGGAAGTTCAAACTTTTACCTGTTCAGCTTGAGTTGTGTACAACAGTGGAGGCACTTTCAATGAAGTTTGAGGACTTGTACAACTTGCTTGAGGTCCAAGGATACTTCCTCTATGCTTGGTGTGCCTTGAATCCTTCTGAATCACTCCATGGAAGTCAACCTGCAAGAGAGAAAAGTGAAAATGGCACACTTGGCTATGGCTGTTACAGTCTGTTTCCAAGGCTTGGGATAGTTTGTATGAATGGTAGGGAATGTATTTGAACTGGTTTGGATGAAAACGCACGATGGAAATGAACTGTGGAGGTCAATCTGCAACAGGGACTCTATTTTGCAGAAAAAAGGTGCTTTGATGGATGAGGAGGTATTGAAGGTTAAGGGCTCGTGTTCTAGGTTGGTTATGGAGTATGCAATATGTGGACAAAGTTTGTTTAGGCTCTTGCTTGCAGGAAGTGAATGTTAAACCTCTTTTGCAATGTTTCTTCCCCCTTAAGCAAAAGTTGTCAAGTTGTGTTATAGGCTCATGCAGGCCCCTCAAGCAGGCTGCACATTCTCTCCTTGATCAGTGCAATTTGCTCATGAACTTGTGCCTCAAATATTTCCTTGTACTTCAAAGATATGAGAACTTGACATAAAGTTGATCTTTTCAAAAATGGCTAAAAGGCTTTTTCCATTTATGGCTTAATCTTGTATGTAATGGTTAAACACACAAAGTAAGACTTGAACACAAAGGAAATGCATTAAATTATTGAGTGTGGATGAGATAAAAGGCCTGTAATCTAGTTTGTGCAAGCTGAGTTCAAAAATGCCAATGTTATGTACATGAAATTGGCCATGAACAAAGTGACTTTTGCCCATATTGACAAATTCGATTCTCCCTAACCACAAGGGTTTTTGAGAAGTTCTTGGACAATTTGGAAAGCTTGGAATGTGTACTACAATCCATCTTTGTAATGCAAGTTGAAATTCCAAGTGGAAGCATGTGAAAAGTGGCCATGAAGTTGGGCAAAAATCCTGCCTAAAATAGGTCAACAAATTTCCAAGTTAAGAATGTTTTGCACCCCTATTCCAAAAATCACAACTTGAGCTAAAAGCTTCTTTTGAGGAAACTTTGTGAATCAAAGTTGTAGATTTTGCAATGGACTATAACTTTCATGTTTTGAGTTTTGTTTGAATCCAAATGCATCTTGATGAAAAAATGGGACAAAGTTAGGAAAAAAATTAGGAAATTCCATAACTTAGAAAATTTCTAAGTTATGAAATTTCTTCATTTCAAACCCTAATTTGTAATTTTTGATTTCTTGATGAACAAGTTTCATATTTGACATGTCTTGAGTAAAAATGAATCTTGGCACTTGATTTTGACCAAAAAGTCAAAGTTTGACTTTTCAGTATACAGTCAAATTTGATCAGTTGATTGGAAAATTCATCTGTCAATCTTGTGCATTTGGAATCTTTTGAACTTGTTGAATGTGTCAAGACGATGCCATTGAGTCCTTGAGTCCATATGTGAGCTTGGTTTGCCATTGGCTAGGTCAAACAGTCAAAAATTGCCTTTGTGCAGTCAAAACCCTAAAAATGACCATTTTGCCATTTTGGTGATCTGATCAAGTTTCTTGTGGAATTGTGATCCAAACTTGACCAAATGGTTCATATGAGTTCATAATGTTGATGTGGGTCAAAAATCATGAGGTTTGACTGTCAATTGACCACCGTTGACTTTTTCTCCAATACAGCTGATTTCTAGGTCAACTGTCCAATTGGCTGGGCAAGGATTGGAATCAAGGCTTGAAACTTGGTATGGATAAACTTGTGAGTCCAACATGAAGCGTGAAAGTCATTTTGGGCCTTTTAGGTCAAAACATCTTTGAGCAAACACAAACCCTAACTTGGGTCAACAGTGCAAGGAGGGGCCTTGAGCAGAGTAAACACTAACTTGATCTTGAGCTCCAAGGGTCTTGTGATGAGGAAATGTTGAAGAAATGAGAGGGCAAATTTTGGGGTACAACAGTTGCCCCTGTTCAATCTTCTTGAACCTGAAGAGTTAGATTGGAAAATTTGCCTTTCGCGTCTCGAAGGTAAAAGGAGATTGGACACTAGAGTGCCCAAAAATTTGCACTCGGTGATGTGATGGTAGGAATGGGTTTATAGATACCATGGTGGATAGGAGGATGGGCTTATAGATGCCATGTGGAGACGTGACAGCACCTTGTCGGGAATGGGCTTAGAGATGCCATCTGGAAATGGGCTTAAAGATGCCATTTGGAGATTGTTGGTAGGAGGATGGGCTTAGAGATGCCATATGGAAATGGGCTTAAAGATGCCATTTGGAAGTGTTGATCGCGTAAGAGATTCCTTAGCGAGAACTTGCGTACCTGAGAAAGAAAGATAATTTCCTGGCCTGTTACAGGGGTTGATCTTCAAACTCTTCATGCAGATATGCCCTGGCTAGATACATGTATCGAATCTACAATCAATCACTCACAGATATGCCCTGGCTAGATACAGGTATCGAATCTGGAATTTCAAAAGGTTGATGTGTTGTCTCTAATGACAGGTTATCTCAGAAAAACCTTTAGGGATCGATTTAACTAAACCAGATGAGGTTTTGTCTTCTTTGACGAGTCGTCTCTTTTAACGGGTTGTCTTCATGGACGAGTAGTCTTCAATGACGAGTTGTCTTTAATGACGGATTTTCTTCAATGACGGATTGTCTTTAATGACGGATGTCTTCAATGACTGGTTGTCTTCAATGACGGGTTGTCTTTATTGACAAGATTGTCTTCAATGACGGGTTGTCTTCAATGACGCGTTGTCTCTAATGACGGGTTATCTTCAATGACGGGTTGTCTTCAATGACGGGTTGTCTCTAATGACGGGTTGCCTTTAATGACAGATTGTCTTCAATGACGGATTGTATTTAATGACGGATGTCTTCAATGACTGGTTGTCTTCAATGACGGGTTGTCTTCAATGACGGATTGTCTTTAATGACGGATGTCTTCAATGACTGGTTGTCTTCAATGACGGGTTGTCTTCAATGACGGGTTGTCTTCAATGACGGAGTTGTCTTCAATGACGGGTTGTCTTCAACGACGGGTTGTCTTCAATGACAGGATGTCTTCAATGACGGGTCGTCTCTAATGACGGGTCGTCTTCAATGACAGGTTGTCTTCAATGACAGAGGTATCTTCAATGACGGGTTGTCTTTAATGACAGGTTGTCTTCAATGACAGAGTTGTCTTCAATGACGGGTTGTCTTTAATGACGGGTTGTCTTCAACGACGAGATGTCTTCAATGACGGGTCGTCTCTAATGACGGGTTGTCTTCAATGACAGGTTGTCTTTAATGACGGGTTGTCTTCAATGACGGGTGTCTATAATGACGGGTGTCTATAATGACGGGTTGCCTTCAATGACGGGTGTCTATAATGACGGGTGTCTATAATGACGGGTGTGCATCAGAAAAATCTTTAGGAACTGGACTTGTCTTCTTTGACTGGATTTATCTTCTTTGACTGGATTTGTCTTCTTTGACTGGATTGGTCTCTTTTGACTGTATTTGTCTACTTTGACATAGCTGATCATTTAACTGTATCCTTCCTGAAAGGTAAGGGTCAGTCATATGCGATGTATGATATGGATCAAGCAATGATGTTCTCAACATAAATGAGATTGTATGATATGATGCGTATATGCATGTATCATGATGTATGACAATGTGCAGTATCTTCGTCTGGGAAAATAAATCCTTGACGAACGCCGGGAAGTTCGTTGAATCCTGGGCTGATGCTGAAGAGTAGATTTCTTCATTTCCGCTGGGGATGATGAACACAAGAATAAACCGGTAGGAGAAGATGACTCCGTTGGGGAATAAACTTGTTGGAGAGATTACTCTACGGGGAATTATATTCTGTGAGGTTTTCTGGCTGGGGATTCCAAGAATCTTTTGAGTTTGAGAAGGAACCGGTGTAGGGTTTCCTGATGATGAGTCCGTGTGAAACTGCATCTAGGTTTGAAGAGGAACCGGTGTAGGGTTTCCTGATGATGAGTCAGTGTAAAACTGCATCTTGGATTTGAGAAGGAACCTGTGTAGGGTTGCTTCATGATGAGTCAGTGTAAAACTGCATCTTGGATTTGAGAAGGAACCTGTGTAGGGTTGCTTCATGATGATGAGTCCGTGTAAAACTGCATCTTGGATTTTTTTAAGGAGGAACCAGTGTAGGGTTTCCTGATGATGAGTCCGTGTAGAACTGCATTTTCCAACAGGTGATGAAGGAATTGTTGAACACTTTTGACATTCGAATGCCCTAAGTGATGATGAAGGAGACTTGCCCCAGGTTAATCTGCGATTGAGAGATTTCTTGAAATCTTGACTGGACTGCCCCAGGTTAACTGAACTCTGATAGATCTGTTGAAACCTTGACTGGACTGCCCCAGGTTAACTGAACTTTGAAAGATCTGTTGAAACCTTGACTGGACTGCCCCAGGTTAACTGAACTCTGATAGATCTGTTGAAACCTTGACTGGACTGCCCCAGGTGTGCTGGATAATGACATGTCATGCCCCTTGTTTATAGGAGATTTGTCAATGGAAGTGTTATCCTTTTTGAAGTGATTTTTGTTCACTGGGAGAGTTTTCGTTCCTCCGAACATTCGCTGTATGAATTTCTTCGCTGTCAAACAAATAGTCAAATGCAAACAGTGATATTCAAGCAATGCAAACTTTATATTTGTCTCGAAGTTTTGAGAAATGCGTGGTTTTTTTTAGCAGAAAAACTTTTCATAAGACAAATCAACACAAGATTTTTAGAGCAAAGCCTTACAGGAGTCAGGATACCTTTTGTAACAGTATGCTTTCGAACTAAACTCATGCTTCAATTAGGACTTTTGAAAGGGTTGTAACGTGGCTTGGTTCACGGTTTAAGAAACAAAGGATAAAGGCTCAAAGTATATTTGTACCCACCCCGCTCTTCGTGATGTTCTTCAACCCTAAGCTCAGTTAATTGTGCGTCGCACTCTATTTGAGTTTGGGAACGACCTTTTGGGTGATGGTTCACAAGTTGAATTTGGAAAGACAGTCATCATCTCCTTTTTCTTTTTCAACATTTTTCATGTTGTTAAGATTTGTAATGACCTATTTATTTTGATTTTGATTTGTGATCCCTAACTTTTTCCTGACTGTCTCTGTTTTTGAGATCCCAGTCAACGGGATGCCCCAGCTTTCTTAAGCCTCCTTTACAGGTTTTGACTTAGTGGGCTTTTTTTCTTTTTTCGAGAGATTGACTTGCCTATGTGATAGGGAACCATCACTGTCTTGTGATTCCAAAGGAATGTCTCTTTTTTTTTTGACGTCGTTCGTTGTGTTACGAACTGAGAGGTTTGCGACTTCAATGCGCACCTTTTTGAATTAACTGAGAGACTACCCTGCCCCAGGTTTATATCAAAGGTTTTGATTGTTTAGAATAGAAAAACTCCCACTTCTTTTGGCTCGAAGGGGTTTGACTAGGGATTATCTTCCTTATAACTCCAGTGTTTGGGGATTGAAAGAAGAAATGCATTGTACATCATCACTAACCTCATTGGCTTCATCATTGGAATGGTGTGAGGGCCATCAATGCTAGATTTCCACTTTCATCACTATCGGAATCGGATGAGGAACTTATTTCATTGTCCTCCCATGCTACATAAGCCTTTTTGTTCTTGAATCCTTTCTTGCTTTTGAAGCCACCTTTCTTGGAGAGTTTTGGACAATCCAGCTTGATATGACCTTGCTTACCACATTCATAACATGTGATTTCTTGTGTTGATGTGGAGCCTTCCTTTTTATGAAAATGTTTCTTTCCTTTTGCATGAGGAAAAAGGTTTATCATTTCTACCGAAAGAACTTACCAAGCCTTTTAACAAGAAGCATGAAGTTTTCATCTTCTTCTGGATTATTTTCCTTTTCAACTTCCTTGGAGTCTATCTTCAAAGCAATATTCTTGGATTTCTTCTCTTGATTTTCATGCTTTTCGAGGTATTCTGAGTTCCGTTTCGTATTCTTGAAGTTTTCCAAATAGAGTCGCGGGATGTCATGTTGGAGAGACTTTTCTTTTCTGAAATTGCCGTTACCTTTGGTTGCCATTCCCTTGTTAAGGACCTAAGTACTTCCAGATTCAATTCATCATTTGTCAAAGTTTTACCAAGAGCACTTAGATGATTTGTCAAGTGCACAAATCTCTTTTGTAATTCAAGAATGGATTCCCCGGGCTGCATTCGAAATAGTTCGTATTCTTGACTTAGGGTATTTAGCCTTGATCTTTTTACTTCAGCCCTTCCTTCATGAGTTTGTACCAAGGTATCCCATATTTCCTTTGCTGTTTTGCATGTCGAGACACGGGGGGAGAATTCGTCCATACTAAGTACACCTTGAAGAAGGTTTATTGCCTTTTTGTCATAGAGAACTTTCTTCTTATCATCATCGTTCCATGCAGTTTTAGGCTTTGAAGAGCCAACACCATTGATTACCGTTACCGGGATAAATCTCCTTGCGCTTCTAGATGCGCCTTCATGCGTATTTTCCAGAAGTCAAAATATTCACCACAGAATAGAGGAGGCTTGTTGTTACTACCACCATCTCTGAAAACAAGATTATGATTTGCGGAAGCCATTCTGGATCTTTTAGGAGCAGGTTACCTATAACCTGCTCTGATACCAATTGTAAGTACAAAGTGCGCCTAAGAGGGGGGTGAATTAGGTACTTTTAAAAATTCTGCTTTTTAGTGATGATGGTTCTTATTTTTCTGGTTATAAGTGAGTTTAGGAAAGCTTAAGAATGCATAAAATAAAGAGACACGGGCGATATATCCTGGTTCCCCTCATAGTCCGAGAGTACTCTAGTCCCCTTTCAACATGAAAGAGATTTCCTTATTGTGGCAAACTTACATAAGAAACTACCAACCAAACCAAGAAAAATCCTCTTGGATTTTCACTAAGTCACCTATGAGAACAATCCTCTCAATGTAATTAATTACACTTGTATCCAACAACTTGGAAAAGACAAGATTTCAACAAAAATACACTTACTTAATTCCAACAATCCTGGAAAATAAGTAAGTAAATATCAATTTGTGAGTTTGAGTGAGTAGAGTATATTGATCACTAAAGAGTGATTTTGACAATGTATAATCTTATTCTTTCAATAATAATATTGTACAAAGACTCAAGATATATTTGGCTCAAAGTTTTCTGTTCAAAGTATGAAAATAAATGCAGAAAACTATTGCATGAAAATGAAGAATGCTTGAGTTTGTATTTTGAAAGTTCAGAAAAATATTATGAAAGAAGGTGTTTGATATGAATTTGAAATTGAGTATTTATATGTTCATAACACCCTTTTGAAACATCATGAAGATCTGGAAATGTATCATGAACAAATGCCAAGTTTGAGTGAAAAGATGTAATGAAAAGGCATGATCAAAAGGCATGAACAAAGCTGTAATTTTTCAAATTCGTGCGGGTGTGTAATCGATTGCACCTCTAGTGTAATCGATTGCACAAGGTTTTAAACAGCTATATTTTCAAATTTTTAAGAGTGCAATCGATTGCATCAACAATGTAGTCGATTGCATGCTAAGTCAGTAGCAAATTTTAAGTGCAATCGATTGCACCAACTATGTAATCGATTGCATGCAAAGTCAGAACCAAACAATGTGGAATCGATTGCATGAAGAAACAGAAGCAAAAGATTTGGAAATTTGAAGAGTGCAATCGATTGCACTAAGATGTAAATTGATTGCATGTATAAGAAAAGTGAAATTTAATCTTTGAAAAGCTTGAGTAATGATTCTTAAACATTTCTTTTTCATTTTTGAGCATCTATATCTTAAGATCAAAGTAGATAATATTATTATACCTTTAAAGATATTGAGAGCTTTGATTGAAGATATTATCCTTAGATGCTTTAGATACTTGATCAAAATCTTTGCCTTCTTTGTTAGCCATGGTTTGTTTTCATCAAAACAAAAGCTTATTTGAGAAGCTTGATTTTACATGACGTGATTTAATTAAATATATAAACCATTCAGCGACGTGAAAATCACGCTGCAACTTTGCCACGTGACTTTCACGTCACAACAATGCCAACAGTCATATTCTCTTTCTTCACATGCCTGTAAAAGCTGATCATTCCAGTCTGAATTAATTTGATTTTCCCTCTTAAATGTTGCGACGTGAATACCACGTCACAACTGACTTTTTCAAAATTTCAAAAAACTCTCCATCTGAATGTTAGACCAATTAAAATATTTTATATTATATTTTTACTAGCGACGTTATTCTCATGTCGCAACATTTTTTTTAAAAACTCAGACAACCATCATGCTTCTTTATTTTATTAATAAAACATGTTGCCACGTGATTATCACGTCGCAACTGGCTTTTTTTAGCCACATGATAATCACGTGGCAAGAACACGTGGCTGGAGATGATATTTCTTGTAGTGTGTTGGATTTTAGCTATTATAAATATGTACATTTTCTGTTATTATAGTATGACAATCTTAGAACTTACATCAATAAGAAAGAGTAAGGGTTTAAAGGTATAACATAAAGTTTTGACTATTCTCTAGGAAACTATAAAAATGCAAGGGTTTTGGAAAATCTTAGAAAGGTAAGAGTTTTGGGAACCTTTGGAGTTATCTAAGGGAATTGGAGAATTGAGTTTCTGTTATTTATATAATGAAGGTTGAAGAGGTTGACAAACACTTGAGTAGAAAATAGGGTTAAATTTTGGGCGCCTTCAAGGTTGTTTTTGGGGACCTGAAGGCAATGACTATTTTCTTGTAACTCATTTGTAATCTCTTGTAACAACTTTCTAAGTATAGTGAATTGGAAAGTTGCTCTCTTCACCAGAGTAGATCATATTATCGAACTGAGTAAATAAACATTCGTCTTTTTCTCGCCTTATTCTGTTCTATTATTTGTGTATGAATTATTATTACTGTAGACCATTTATTTTGATTGCTACTATTCTTTGCCTCACAAATTGATATTGAATTTTATCGTAATTCGCAACAAGATTCACAACAATTTTCAAGAGACATTGAAAAATAAAATTTAGGTTCAAGCTATGGATGAGAAAATGGAATCAATAAATAAAATGGAACTTGGGAGATTGCCGAGAGACAAACAGGTAAGGATCCGTTTGGTTGCATATGGATCTATATTGTGAAGCATAAGCTAGATGACATATTTGATCTTTATAAGGCTAGATTAGTGGCATAAAAGATACTCATACATATGTCATTTACTATTAGGAGACAATTTCTCTAGTGACTAAATATGAATATTGTTCGGATTTCATCTTCTCTTGTTGTCCGCTCTAGCAAGGAACTACAACAATTTGAAGTAAAAATTAATTTCTTACATTAAAACGTAGGGGATGAGGTCATCATGGAGATTTCACCTGACTTTGGTCTTAAGCGTGGACCTAACAACACATGTCGGTTGAAAAAAAACTCTTATATGGATTATAGAAATCTCTTCATACCTGACTTGGAATATTAAAAAAGTGTATGGTGTGTTTGGGCTATAAGCAAAGTCAAAGAGGCCATACATTATTTTTCAAACATTAACAAAGAGAAAACTTAGTTTTGCTTCTTGTTTATGTTGATAATATTACTCTTACATGTAATGATTTAATTGAAGACAACTACTCAAAGAAAAGTTATCAACTGAGTTAAAGATGAAAGACCTTGAGTAACTCAAGTATTTCTCGAGAATTAAGATAGCCTATTTTAAAAGTATATTTATCTCTTAGAAAAAATATGTGCTTGATCTTTTGTATGTAACGTTGTTCAACATAAATGGTAAAAACACATTGAAATTGACTCCCATTTAATGAACGAAAAAC